>VXAA01002791.1:75707-89357 GCA_013399115.1 Anseranas semipalmata | reverse complement strand
CCCCCGCACGAGGTCCCCCCGGCCACCCCCGCAGCTCCTCACGGCCCCACCGCCCGCTGCCTCCACGACCCCCCGCTGTCCCTGCGCTCCCCCCTCGCTGCAGCCCGAAGCCTGGGGACAGACAGAGGCGGCCCAGGACGGTGCGGGCCCAGCTGCGGCCCAGCCCGGATCGGCCCCGTGCCTGCTGCGGGAGCACACCCGTGGCACAGGCAACGGTGGCTTCGGGCAGGCTGCTCGGCCTCGGGTTCAAACTGCTCGGCATCTCCCCGGGAAGGAGAGCCAGGAGCTGCGCAATCACTTCTGGAGCCCGCTCTCAGCCCCATTCTGCATTTAACCCTCGGATCCTACTTCAGGCTCGTAAGGAACACTCTCTCAGTGCTCATCTCCAGGATGAGACAACGCTGATAAAAAGACTTCCTTATTCATTTTATAATATAGCAAAGACTAAATCAGTCATCTGTACTGATTCCTCTGAGTGTGTATTCATACGAGGCATGAAGAAAGGTGAAAAAACACTAGAGAAAATGAAAAGATTGCGAAGTAAATAAATGCTATGGCACCTGAAGAGATATTTTCTTAGATTAGCACAATTTTATGCCCGAGAGGTCTGCGGTTCTCCAGATAAACTGAAGGAGTACTGATGGTTTCCTGCTCTATCTAGCGGGCACTGGAGCTGCTGAAGCCCACCACGACACGGAAAAAAGCAAATTCCTCTCGGGCCTGCCGCCTTGCCGCCAGCTGTGTTTCTCCTGCACAGTACCTGCCCATGGAGCCACAAGAAGGCAAAATGAAAGACAGAAAATTGAAGGCAGGAAATACTTAATGCCTCTTCACCAGCCTTCTACTTCTTCCTAGCCCACCCAATCTGCAACTTGGAAGGACTTAGGCTTCATTAATATGCACCGCTCCAAATTCAAATTGGTATCATGCCTGCCCTTTGTAGTCCTGCTATCTTCAACAGCCAGAGGAAATCCAACCCTACGATGGAGGAGCCTTTCCTACCCGAAAGAATGGTTTTCTCTTTCGAGACATACTTGCAGACACCCTTTGAAACCAAGCCCTGGCAGGCGTCAGCTCAGTCCCTCCCCAAGCATCACATCTCCAGCGTCACCCCAACCCAACAGCAGAAGTGGACGTTACGGAGTGTTACCTGACGTGCTCCACGTGCTTTCGCGAGTAACGCTAACACGGGTGGGCATTATTTTAACTATGGTCTGTTGCAAGCGATAAGGCCCTAAGCATAAGAGCAAGATACAAGATACAGATCTGTCTTCTACAGGTATGCAGAGCCTTAATCTCCCAAGATCAAACGTTTAGGCAAATCTGTTTTTACCTTAGTGCTACACTGAAACTGTAGCTTAATACTACAGTGAAAAACTACGCACAAAGCCCTAAGAAAAACTGAAACCAAGGTTTGGTTACAGCCTGTGAAACAAACACAGCTCGCACAGCAAAGTGAAGGAGGCCTTAGGTGCAAGAACACAATTTTATAAGCAACAGCTGAGTAAGTTAAGGACCTAAGATGAAATGAGCAGCTGCCCTTAATACAGGAGCCTGGATGAGTCCAAACCAGCCTCCTCTGCTCCCAAATTAACATCACACAATCAGCCCCATCCCTGCTCAAAACAGCTAGCTATAGGTGTAGTGAAAATAACGCCAAGGGACATTATCCACAGAGGGTTCTCTATGAAATCCTGCAAGAGTCACCACCGCAGTTTCAGGACGCCTTTAGAAGTTGCAGAACATCTATTTTAACATCAGAAATGTACATAAATACTTTTCTCATTCATCACTATTCTCCTTGTCCCCCTCCCTCGCTCGTTTGCCCGATCCCGTTGACAGACTGCGAATAACAGGCAAAGCAGGATAAGCGAGAGCCCATGGCTCCAGCCACTGTCCACACGCGCTGCAGCCAGCACGCTCATCCCACCAGACATCCAACTCCCATGATCACAACTTCTGCCGAGCTCCGGCTGCACATGTACACATCAAAGCCTCGGGAACAGAAAGCACTAACGCGTTATAACCTTCATCCCCTCCTACAACCGAGCATACAAAATTATAAATTATCTCTATTGTACTCAGCTAGCTTTGTAGTTAGCTACTGACTTAGTACTGGGATAACTTAAATATTTAAAACAAAACCTGTGAAACCTTCATCTCATACCATGATCCAGTCTTAGTTAAAAAAAAAAAAAAAAGGACTTACTTTATTAGTTTCTTATTGTTTCACTACTTCACCTTCCTTCCACTCCCTCAAAGTCTGATAATCTTCAGAGGTGAGCAGTCAGAAGTTGGTTTTGTTCAGGTGAAGGACGGATCTCTGCTTACAAGGATAAGTGGATTTTGCCTGTGGGCCACCTGCAGAGCGGACAGCCAGCACGGCGCTGCTGGCAGGCTGGCCGGGGCCCTCTGGAGCGGGAGCAGCTTCCCCCAGCGAGTGCACCCCTGCTTCTGCCTTCCGCCGCGAGCGGGGACGGGCAGCTCGCCGGCCTGCCAAGCACACACAGCTCCTCCTGCACAAGAGCAGCCAGCTCTGCCAGCTGAGCGCCCTCACACCGCACCAGCCTGCTGTCCCAGCCACGAGCCCGTGGCACCAACACGCTTTAGTAACGGCATTTTCAGGAAAGATTCCCAGTCCGGATTTTAATATTTCGGAACAGCCGAATGCAGCGCTACAAACTCACCGCAGCTACAGTCCCCAGTGCGCAGAGACCGGTGCCTCGCGCAGCGGCACCAGAATTCCCCGCCGGGCCGCCCCGGCCAGCTCCTGCCCCGCGCCTGCGGCCCCCTGCCCGGCCTGGCATCAGCGGAGGGCAGAGGAACGCCTCGCACCCAGAGCCCGACCCGGCCAGGGCCGCGCTCCGGCAGGCTGCTGCGCCCCAGCCGTGGGTCCGAACACGCAACACGCACGTAGAACTATCAGACAGAAACTGGTCTTAACCAAAACAGCATCTCGCCAGCTAGCTAAGAGCCTACTTCTGCTTTCCCCCTCTGAACTAGCGATATGAATTTCTTCCTTTTCCCTTAGCCTCTGACCAACGAAAGCATCTGTTTACACTCCTTGGACACAAGCAGTACATCACCAGCACTGCAACAGGCTGGTATATCAGCACAGTAAGGGATTTTTTTTCCTTTTAATAAAAAAACTGCTGTAGGCAAAACATGATGAAGGCCTGTCTGTTGTACAAATATGCACACAAAATTAAGAGTTACTTCTAATTATTCTATGCTTCTGAAGTTCCCTAATAAAGAGATGATATCAAGAAGTACTTTGTTTTGATGATCAACTTTATCCTCACCTAGTATCTAGCTAAACAGCCCTCTAATCATTGCCCTACCCCATGCTAAGGACAAAGTTTGCACAGCTTTTTTAAATGTTACATTTTTAATTAAATTCAACACACCCAGACATTGAAGAAAGTGCTGTGCTTCCAAAAAAATGCAGAAAAAATAGCCATAAAAATGCACCAAACTCAGTGCATCAAACTCCTGTCTGCGGGAGTCCAATGCACAAACTCAGTGTGAACAGAACTGCACAGGAAAAAGTCAGTCAAAAGCACGTGGAACTAGACACACACCTAGCACTAAGCTCCACAGCCTACCAGTTTCACATTATCTACAAGGGCATGGTCATCTCAGAACCGTTAACCTGCATTTCACTCGATCACTAATCATTTAACGAGTAACAGCTGAACACTTCCAGGCACTGTTCTCTGTCATTCCAGAGTCTGTCTCCCCCATGGAAGCAAGCAAGCATCAGCAGCACTGACAAGTAACCCCGCAGGGATTTCTGTGCTTCACTTTAAAGATTAACCTTTAAGTGTAAGATTTGCAATTCCATTTGAATATTAAAAAGCTAACAATCACTGTTAAACCAGCAAAACAAAACCACGGGGGTTTTATAAGCACCGATTTGCATCTCTTGCAGCACTCCTCAGCCACTCCGCTCCGCGCTCACTCGCCTGCTGACACGAGTAAGCCAGACTTCGATGCCGCTCGGACTGCTCACTGCACATTGATTAAATTCTTCCTGGTCACCTTCAGAAATTATTATTAACTAGAAGATCAAAAATGAGACGCTGGCATTTACCGGGACAAACAAGGAGCATTTTACAGAAAATCCACGTTGTCGGTCACTTCCCACACAGACCCCTGGACCCTGCATGTTCTACTTCTTACTGCGCCCGCAGAATAAGCCACTACCAAAAGGCAACATCCCAGTGTTCAGACTACCAGACAGGGACACAGCAGCATTTGCAAACTAAGGTTTCCTTTTGCGCTTTTCAAGAAGATCAAGAGCTGTAGGTTTCGGATACACCTATTTTACCAGTACAGAAACAACTGCCCGCGTTCCCGTAATGGTCCTTTACACGAGTCCAAAGCTCCACAGCCACACTCGTGCCTCTATCTGTACCAGGACTGCACGCTACGGTTTTCACCAGAATATCGCGATGTCGTGCTGTTCTACCAAACCACATGGAAGCAAGGCACTGCATTGCTTTGTCAAAACTGTAACAAATCAGTGCCTTAAACGGGATATTAAACATGCATTTTAATTTCCTTAATCTTTCAGGATATCATATAGACACAGTCCACACAAAGAACTCAATTTAAGCATTTCTACAGCTAAAATAAATATTAAGAAGAAAAACCTTACACATGACAACGGACTGCCAATCTGTTTCCCCTTGCATGGCACCACTTAAAATATATTTATGGGCTTTATTTGATGTAAGACATCGTGAAAGGAAAACAATCATTTGGAACTTTCAGACCCACCCGCCTGGAGTTTAACGGGTATTGCCTGGACAAACAAACTTCGAAGCTCAGCTTGCTCTTCAAATACAAACCAGAATTATGCACTGATGATTTCTGGCTACAGTTTGCCATGTATTCAAGCCCGCAATGCTGAAAAAAACAGTTTTCCTTTTCCATGCACTGCTAGCAGAAAAACATTTCAGCTGGATCATTCCCCCAGCTGTTCACAACACGGCTGCACAAACGCTTGTGCCAGCAAGGCATGAGGGCAGAGCAGTGAAGAATGGGAATGAGCAGCAAGAAGGGGACAGCTTTTCAGCGCTGGTGCCAGCTTAAATGCATGTCAAACTATGGCTTTAAGCTCAAATTTCAAGAAGTAGTTCACATTGCAACTAAATGGCCTTAAACACAACCAAAAACACTAATAAAAAGCACAGATTCTGTAATAGAAAAGGTGAAAACTTCAAGTGACTGAAAAGAGTATTTTTTTCCAAGTTTAATAAAGAATTCTAGGGCTTGTATAAACTTTGGAAAAACAAATTAACATCAACCTTGCACAAAAGATCATCAGTAAATACGCTCAGTCTCTATAAATACCTCAGAGAATGCAGAATGTGGTAGCTGCAGGAACAGAGCATCGTCTTAGTGATCATCTCCGACTACAATAAAACCCATTCCAGCTTGCTCGGTGTTGCACCTAACTGTACAGTTAGGAAGAGTCATCTTAGATATTAATTTACATCTAACCCTGAATAGGAAGAACAATTCTCAAGTCAGAAATTCAGTTTATAGCAGGCTATAAGCAACAAGGCCACCTGCCCTGCTGCATTCTCTCCAGCGGTGAGCACTCGCCACCACAAATTCCAGCGATAAAAACACCCAGCACCTCAGTGGGCCTTAAGGCAACCCAGCTTGCGCGAATCCTTCCAGCTAATTTAAAGCCTGACCTCTCCAGCAATTCGGGATGCAGAAGACCGTCAACCCCTTCTAAAGAAGGGAGCTCACTTTGCGTTCTGCAAATGGTCTCATTCCAGAGGTGAAGTTCTACTTTACAGCGATGTTCTCAGCAATATCCCTGCTGGTTCTCCACACCGGAGCACCGCGCTCTGGTGTGCCCACCCGTGCAGCACGCTGCCGATGCCAGCGCGAGGCCGGGGAGCGGGGCCCGGTCCAGCCCCGGTGCTGCCTCACGCACCCTGCGGCGGCTCCAGCCGCGCGGTGCCGGCGTAACCTCAGCCAAGTCTCGCTCCCCCGCTGCGCTGACGGCCCCATCAGAACAAGGAGTGGTTTGGAAAGTGGAGCGCCCCAGGTTTCAAATAAGGAGCATCATTGGAGAGGGACAGCTGGTGGCAGCCAGCCCCTGACGGCAGGCAGCATCAGCTGGCTCAGAATTGGGATGAGAAGAACCAAGAGGGGACCACAGGAGAATAATCCGCTGAGGGACAGGAGAAAGCGCGGGAGGGTCTCCTCTCGATGACCCGAGTTACCTACACGTTTATTTGCACTGTTCCCAGTACATTAAGGTGCTGTTAAACATGATGCATACACAAATGCTTTCTCCTCCTATTTACACAGGTAGGACACCCACACACTAGGTTAAGCCTACTAGCTCCTGGCCTAATTGGTATCTGTGACATCAAGCTTCACAAGTTGTATGCACACCAAGAATTGTGAACCAGAAATACCTTTAGGTTTCCACACATACTATCAGTCCCCCTTGCGCTTTTTTTTTTTAAATATAGCAGATTAGCCAGTCTTTTTTGCTTTTTTAAAATCTGCTCTGCCCTGATATTTTCTTTAAAGACATGCTTCAGTATCGTCTCTAACACTAACATGCACAATATTTTGCCATTTCCAGGCACAGCATCCATTCCAATAATTACACTGTGTTACTTGGCTTGTTACTTGCACACAGAGATGAATTTTCAGAGACCTTCCAACAACACTGCCCGATCTCCTCCCATCTCTTCCCCATTAGGCAGCCAGAGTATAGATCAGCCAATATACACAAATTGTAGTGATTTCCTGCCAGCAAAAAGTGCCTTTCATGTATCAAAACTTAAATTAAACACGTAGGCCAACTGAAGATCATTTATTTTTATCAAGGGCTTTTGAGATTCTCCTATTTCTCCGAACACTAGGTCTGCCGTTAGTTTGTTAGCAATTTGGTAAAATTCCTGCTTTTCCAAAATAGTATACTCATGACTATGGCAGAGCCTACCAACTTCGGTTATGCAACATTTTTTCCCCCACATGGCAAATTTCTGCTGTGACTTCCAGCAGAAGTCACTTCACAGCCCTTGTAAAACCCCAAGTATACACTAATTATTTTTATTTGCTCTTCTATTCTTAGACTAAAAATATTTAAATAGTTTTGTTCTTGGGAACTGCACCAATTCATCCCAACATTTTCTTCCAGGTATTTTAAAAAAACAACACTTGTAAGCTTACTTCAACTGAGTAAAAATTTTACTCATGAAAACAGAAGTCAAAGTGGCGAGGTCTCTTTCTGTGAGATGGAAAAGACAAGACATTCTTCAGCAGTGCTGCTATCTAAAGTGGAGGAAAAACCAGAGCTGGGGAGGTCATGCACACACTTGGTACTGGATAAAAGCTGCCACACTGAAAGAACTACAGGTATTAGCACTGATTATTTGAAAGGGTTATTTTATAGTGACTATGATTAGCTAAAAACAAAGATGTCAGAAGCATCAGGAAAAACAGAAGTAATGAAATTAGCCACCTATTTTGTAAGAGGAAACAGCGGGTACAGTGTAACATCAATGGAAATCAAATACGCGTTTATTCCTGGCACTGCATCCCTAAAACATTAAGCACTTTTCTGCAAAATTTGGCATCCTCAAATGACTTCTTATTTTTGTAAAGAACTCTGCCACTTCATCCTTAAGTCTCTACAAAACTCAGATGCATGTCACAGTCCCTAGGACTGGTCATAATTAAATAGTCTTTAGAAAAGGAGTGAGGAAAAAGATTTTTATTTACATTTACTAGAATAGTGATGGCAATCTTCTTTTCAGCTTAGGGTCCTCTTCATGCTACCACTGAAGAAACATGGAGAAATCCTGTCTTCTGCCCCACGGGGCTAATAATTTATTTGTGACCCAATCTCGGCAGACAGTCACACTGTATAGCTACGACACTGGTTAGCATCTGTATGTCTCAACCAGAATCCTGAAATCCAACTGTGTTGGTCATGTATATGACAAATATTTAAGTTTGGTTTATTGCATTGGTATTAATAGTTACCTAGATGTTCTGAATCGTTTAAAGACACCGCTTTTGACCTCAAACTTGTCAGTCAGCTATGAAAGAGGAAGAAGACTCACCAGCAGAGCTAAGGGCATAGCACGTTGCAAAACATACCCAGTGTCACACGAGCTTTACAATCCACCAGGGGCAAGAAGGCAACCTCAGTGAGCTGAGGAGGTCCCCATCAGGACCTCTGCCTAGCAAGTTCGGTCTTCTGGAATACGATCTATCTCACCTAACGCGTAGATATTTATACTATAGATGACTAATCTGAATTAGTCACCCAAACTCCCTTTGCTGTAGGAGAGAAATGAGCACTTCTACAGCAAAACTCTATTTCAGACTTTTGCATCAGAAGAAAATAAGCATCTGTTTCTCTCCATTGACTAAAAAAAGGAATCCTAAACGGTTACCTCAGATGCAGGCATTTACATCACAGATATCTGAGCTTCAGTGACAAGTCTCCAATCCCTTGAAAGCGAAGGCAGAGTCTGAAACACAATGTTATGAAAAAACAGCTTAGAAAATCATGAGAGAAAACAAAAGACAACAAAATTTTGCATATACCATGGACAATGTCATGTTAAAAAGCGAGATAATAAAGGACTGGAAGAATGCATAAGTAATAAAAAACAACTGAGCACTAAGGAAAACAATCATCCATGTTAAAAAAAACTAGAGGACTATAACACGCAATAGAACTAAGTTGAAATCCACTATTTAGTATTTTCTAATTTGTTAGACAGAGTGCTGATTGAGCATCTGTTGGCCATTAACCGGACACTCTGTAGCTCAGGAGCTGAAGTCTCAGGACTCTGTGAAGATGACCTGAGATGCTACTTGCTATGCTCAGTCTGATTGAACCCCACATGGAATCACAGCCCTTGTTAACACTGCCGCAGCCCCGCTATTCCCAACCCCTTCACGTTTAAACGCTCTGCAAACGCGCCAGCAGCGGTGCTCATCTGTCCCTGCCGTGCTGAGGTCCTGCTGGGTAAAATAAGGCAGCAGAAAACAAACAGGGGGAACAGTCCTCTGACAGACCGGCTCCCTGTAAGCACGGGACAAACCAGGAACGCGGCACTGCAAACTTAGATTAGTTAAATTAGAACCACGCCTTATTTAAATCCAGACGGAGAGACCTGCTCTTTTCCCTCCTCTCCTTCCTGGGTCATATGCTCCCGCATCCTCCCTCGTGTCAGCACTGTTTATGCAACTACACATCGAGCTGGTCGAGGGAGCCGATCCAGCTGAGAACTCCTCACTGCAAGCAGCGCTCGTGTTCGGCCGGACCAGCTCCCCGCGGAGGCAGCCACGCGGGTATCACTGCCAACGCGCGGCAGCCTGCACCTGGGCCAATTTACGGGGCTCAGGAACTGCACCCTGGCCCGCTGGCTTGGGCAGACGGGGTAGTTATCAACCTGACAGCTTGTAGTCTCAATTATCCTTCTAAAAAAGTGGAAACCTGTCTTAAGAGAAGAATTATATTAAATGGGATACCAGAAGATCTTCTGAAGGAACAAAATGAAATGGTGAAGCTGAAGAAACACAACCTTCCTCGTCCCACCCCACCTTGCTGCACATGGAATTAAGAAGCTGAAACCACCCATGGGTTCTGCGAGACTATCGGGAATGAAAAGAAAGGAAGAAAAAACACAGAAGAGAATCAAAGTCACTGTCAGAACGTGAGGTTATACCCATCACGCGTGTTCTCTGTTAACATAAATAAGTCTATCAGAGAAAAATGAAAGACAAAATTGAAACTGAAAAAATGTGCTCTATTTCCGTCTTCCTCCCCGTGGGTTGCAGCAAGAAAGGCCACCTCCGCTGCTGCAGTCTGCACGCTTCTGTGGCTGTCCCTCAGTAAGCAGTGCTTGTGCCTGCTTTGCTGCTATTGCTCCTAATTCTGCCAAACAACATCAAAATCAAAGTGACATAATATTTATCAGTGGGACTGCAGGCCACAGTGTTCTGAATAGCAGCAAACTGCAGAACGGAAAGGAAAAAAAAGAGACTGCCATAGGCATGATAGAAAGAGCAGCAGAGTCATTTGCCAACTGAACAAAAACGCCGAATTCAAGTCATCTATATGTTTGGCAAGTTTTTGCAAATACTGTAGACCGCCAACCACCCCACCAACCAAAACTGAAGTTGGTGAAAGCTTCTTATTTTGCCTAGGTAAGGAAGTAGTTCAGAGCTCTGCCTGGCTGGCTTAAATAACTTCCTGAACTTCGCCATTTAACCATAGCATTATTTTCTCGTGCCTTCCGGCTTCCCCGTCTGTACAGATAAGATTGTGCCAGCGTCACGTGCTAAGGACACGGCGGCAAGAAATTCGGTACTCGCAATGCCGGGACATCCGGAGACGCCACACCAGGGCCGGGGCCAGGCACCGCAGCCTAGCAGGGCAGCTTACGGTTGGTGCACGGGATGAGCAAACAGGTAGACACACAGAACCAGAAATTGAGAAAAAAACTAGTGGTAGTCAGCAGTCACAGCTCAACAGCTGCAGAGCCTCCATGCTCAGGCTGACGATTCTAACTTCCTTCTTTCGACGCCACGTCCTTCTAAGCTAGCTCGTCCCGATTTTGCTGACAGCCCCCTTTCTGAAGCTCAGCGCCACGCGGCGTTTAACGCGACGCGACCCCTGCCAAAGATGACGATTTCAGCTGCATGTTAGGAATGGCTACGCGGCCATTCGACTACCATAGCCACTGCACCCTCTCAGGTTTGTCTAGGACTAAATGGCATTAATAAGCAAAAAGAGAGAATGCCACTGTTTTAGTGCAGTCAGTGATGTCACGCTTCCAACTTGCAGACCAGATCTGAACACCATGTTATACATGTGGCATTCAAATTCTGTGAAAACGTGAGCTTTTTTAGTCTGAGATTTTTAACCTTGGCTATGAAAGCTTCATTTCCTGAGATAACTGTAATACTTATCTGCCCGAATTTCCCCCCGTAGCAGAGTTAACACACAGGTAAAAATAGCCAAGGCATGTAATAACAATGTCAATATTGGTTATTGCACTGCTGACTGCTTCAGCAGATCAAAACAAGAACAGGGGGAGGGGAGGATGGTGGGAGGAACACAGGCACGGAGAGGGAAGGAGAAAAGCGCAATTAAAGAAACAAGCGGCTTAGAAACATAGCAGTGGACAGAAAAGACAACATACTTTTGCTTCCAATAATATTGAATCAAAGAAGCCACTTAAGTTCCTTTGTTGCTACTATTGGTCACATGGAGGCCACATTCTTTCCCTGATCCTTATATAAACCCACTAACATCTGTAGATTTCCCGTGAAAAGGAGGTAACAAACAGCCAAACCGATCCCCCAGCCCATAAAACATAATTAAGAACAGAACTGTGTTACCCTATAAATAGGGCTAAAAGACTGCTTCTCCAAACTGTGGCTCCATATTTGACTGCTTAGATGGAGAGCTGACATCACTCCTTAATGCAGTCTATTAACTTTGCTCTCCTCAATTAGTTCTTCAATAACCTTCCATCTAGCAAAACAACAAGACCTCCCACAAGCACTCCTCCCGCAAAGTTCTCCCAAGTGCTGTGAACTACTCAGCTCTCGCTCTGCTCTGCACTCACCGACCTCAGCTGTTTTTCCTGTGTCGTTTACACCCGAGTTTCCCTGTTATTCTTGTCATTCTACTATTGTTTCAGAAACATTTACTATAACAAGATACTCTTCTATTTCTTGGCATTCCAGTTCACCCATTTTTATGGCTGAGCTTATTGCACTGCTCTAGCTATTGCCCTTCAGGCACTGACACTTTAGACTCCAAGCCACTGTGTTAAGAAAACACGCTACTTGATTATGCATATGAAGTCATTTTCCCTAACATATAATCTGCAGCTTTTACACTTACACCTCTACAGACCTCATTACCAGAAGCAGAAAATAAGAAAACTCATCTTCCCTATCCCTCCCACCCCCAAACCCTCTTCTCACGTTACACGTTTCTGTGCTGAACTTCTGCAGCAGGAATGCCCTGTTGCATCTCAGGAAAGAAAAACAGTTTTGGTTTCTCTTTGACACCTTAGCTGACAGCCAATAAAAGCAAGGAGCCAACATGGAAGTGTTCCTTCCACAGAGCATGGAAAAACACGATCAGCTACGCCTGGGAGATCTCCCTACCAAAGAGGAGGAGAAGCATAACAACAGCTTCCACCTTCCAGCCCAGGACCGCGCTATCTGGGGACAGCGAGGACTTAACTCATTCCAGCTGGCTCCCTGCCCGACCAGCAAACCCTGAGTCAGGGGCGGGGGAAGCCCCCCCAGAAGCACCGCCTGTCCCCAGCAGCTCCACGGGCACCCCTGGGCAGAAGGGGACCCGCACGGGCCTTTAACGTTCCCTCGCTGGGGAGCACAGCAAAACAGGCTACGACACTACTGACAGCGGCCTGGAGCTTGCTACAGGTCATTTCAGAGTCTGACGATGCTCGAATATTACTAGAATAACAACATGCGTCTTTAAAGATAGTTTTCTTTGTTATTCATTTTAATTTGACACTCTCCAGTTTCTGAACTCTGAACTTAAAAATTCAGCCCGTCCCTCCTACAACACGATTATGATTTCATCGAGTACTGTGCTCCCTGCCATCCCCAGAGCAAACGCTCCATCAGCTGCCTTCTCGTGGTTTGAAGCTCGCAGGAGCCCCCAAAACGCCAGTGCCGTTTTCTGCACCTCCTGCCCGATACCACTCTGCTGCAGACTGAGCCCCCCAGATGCCTGCCGCAGCGCCACAAGCTTTCCACGATTTCTAGGCAGGACGTTGTCCTAGGTCCCTGAATCTGCAGCGCAACGCACACGAAGTACGGAAGTCACCAGAAATGTCTGCACGTCGAATGCACGAAAAGCAAAGTATGTTTTCAATTTCAAACAATTTTGTTCTTATCCAGTCCTCAGCCGTCTTCTGAGCAAACGTTTACTGGGATCACTCAAATGAGTACAGATCATTATATGTTCCTACTGCATGGTCCAAAATTTAACTTTGCTTACCATGATATCACCATGGGTTGCTATGGAAATTGCTATACTACCATCCCCTAGATTTGTTTTTTTTTAAACCACTGAAGCATTTTGGCAGACTGTTTGCTTTTAAGTGTCAGAATAATAAGAAAAATCATAAATGTTTACTCTCCCATCATTCTTA
Source organism: Anseranas semipalmata (assembly GCA_013399115.1). Classification (NCBI taxonomy): domain Eukaryota; kingdom Metazoa; phylum Chordata; class Aves; order Anseriformes; family Anseranatidae; genus Anseranas; species Anseranas semipalmata. Next base: position 76,152 of record VXAA01002791.1, on the reverse strand, counting down.
AAACAGTGCTTTATTAAAAAGCAAAACCTGCTAGTAAAGCAATTACACGCTTGGCTTCAAACTTGTAGCTCTGGACAGGACTGAAATCGCAACTTTCTCCTTTTTTTTGAGAGAGAGAGGGAGAAAATAAATTACATTATGAAAAAAAGCTTCAGTTTTTAAAATTACTATTCTTAACCGGGAGACCAAGAGCTGGAAAATACCTCAGGCCCTACCAAGTTCTCTCAGTTTCTCTTTTTCACTTCCTAGTTTTTTGTGTGTGGTTTTTTTTTGTTTGTTTTTTGTTTTTTGTTTTTTTGAACTACTGCAAAACAAGGCCTCCGAACTCGGAAGGGAGCCCTGGCCGGAGCTGCCAAGAAGCGGTCCCTCTGCAGGACCGAGCGCTGCAGCAGCTCCGGCCGGGGCCAGCACTCCCGCCCCGTTTCCGGACGTCGGTACCGGGGCG
>VXAA01002791.1:24589-67717 GCA_013399115.1 Anseranas semipalmata | reverse complement strand
GACGGCGGCGGGGAAGGAGCCGGGAGCGGGGTCGGTGCGAGGTGGCTCTGGCCCAAGGAGCACGGCGGCGGAGGTCTGATAGGGCCGGGGGGGCCTTGAGGCAGGAGGCTGCAGGGGCTCAGCAGAGGAGACTGCGTCAGAGGGGCTGGCTTTTGAGGGCCGGAGGGGACGAATTGGGAGCGAAAGGGCTGGAAGAGTTTTTCCCTTTTCCCTGGAACAGCGTGTTGTTCGTGTCTGAGCGAGGGTTTGAAGGGAGCTAGGTGCCTAAGGTCCGTATCGTGACTGAAAGCAAGAGCTGGTTGGTGTTCTAAGAAAATGCAACGTAAGGGGACCAGGTATAATGCTGAACCCAAGGCATTATTTCATATTCCCTGATATTTGTCATGTAACTGTGGGAAGTACTCCTTGCCTTGCCTTTGTCTAAGGAGGTTGGCACTGCTTTTTCAAATGATTGAGACTTTCTGTCTTTTAAAATCATGGTGAAGCTTCTGAAGGGAATGGAGAGTGGTAGAGATCAAGTTAGCCTATTGCTGCTCTGTTTTCTTAAAAATACTTGACTATGTTTCTTTTCCTGAAGCCTGAAAACAAAAATATCTGGTGTAGACCTAAGCGTCACATGCTCTATGCTCTTTCCTGTGAAGCCAGACCTGATATACCCTGGAAAGGATATGAATACTGGGATAATAATTAACCTTTACAATTTAGTGCTTCATAGGTATGTTTTGACACTTAGCCACAAAGCTGCTTTCTGACCCGTTTTCTTACCTGTCTACCATTACAGGGAGGGGACTATTGCCAGTAGTCAAACGGTGTCATTATCTCTCTGTTTGTTCCCTATTTCTTTCTGTTGCTTTGGTTGTTTCACTGGAACAGGTTGCCCAGGGAGGCTGTGGAGTCTCCTCTGGAGATATTCAAAACCCGCCTGGATGCGATCCTGTGCAGCGTGCTCTGGGTGACCCTGCTTGGCAGGGGGGTTGGACCGGATGATCTCCAGAGGTCCCTTCCAACCCCAACGATTCTGTGATTCTGTTTTAGATTGGGTCCAGATCCTGTGGCTTGTCTGCAGGCACACTGACTTCTGCAGCTGTGAAGAGGCAGTTTTATGATTGGGGCTTTTGACTGCAAGTTTCTGGTTTAAAAAAACTGGGTTAAAAAATGTTTGTGGCACCCTGCCCTGTGGGACTTCAGTCCTGGCTGAGTTTGCATGGGAGGTTTGCCATAGGTGTTACCAGATCAGCGTAGCTGGCTGAGATTAGATCTTGACAGCTTTGTGTGGTTTTGTGGATGTATGTTTGTCCCTCTAAGGAGTGATTTATAGACAGAGGCTGTTCCTGAACCCAAGCACTACGCGGAGTGACAGGCCACAAATACATGGAGTAACTTGCAGTACCTCATGTGCCGACGGCAAAGCAAGTCTGAAGGAAGGGAAACCTTGCTTTCTGGAGGTTGCACCATACGCTTGCATCATCTCAGTAAATCTGTGTGAAGAGGCACGCGTCGCAAGGGTGGTTGAGGGGTCTGGGGTGTCCCCCACAGCTCTGCCAGGAGCACGCTGTCTCGGCCAGGGTGTCTGCTGAGACCTGCAGGTTCTAAGAGCTGTGCCTGTGCGGGAGCAGAACTAAGGAGCGCTCCCTTCTGTGGTGTGGGGTAAGGTGACGGTGGGTCTTTCCTGCCAAAAACTGCCCATCAGACAAAGCTGGAGACTTCTTAATGCGTGGCTTTGCTTTCCTTGTCCTCGGCCTGTTGGAATGGAAATTGGTGCAGACCTTGTTCCCCTCCCTAAAATCTTTGGTGTTTTTCACCCTTATATAAAGTGTCATGAGGATTATTCTTTTCAGTACTTTGTGGGTGCCCTGGGTGTGTTAATTCTAAGTGTTGGGATTTCATAACTGCTTATTGTGTTACAATCATATTTAATTATTCTGCAAAGAAGCCTTTGTAAAGTCATAAAATGCATTTGCTGGGAACCTAACTGGAAGAAAACCTGGTCAGGACCAAAACAAACTGTATTTTGTCATCTTTTTCTGAAGAATGTTTTTTCCTGTGTATAGCATTCTTTCCAGATAAAGGATCTCTCTCTTCCCTTGCTGCCCAAGTCTAAGTAGAAGCCACATTGCTGAAGCCTGCTTTGTGTGTGTTGTGTGTCCTTCAACAACGCTGATAAGAATGGCAAAGCTGCCCCTGGGATGGGGTAGGTTCTGCGGATGTAACTTTGCAGGAGCTTGTTTAGGGTCTGCTCAGGTTCCTGAACATTGCATGACTTGTGCAAGTGTAGATACACCATCAGCCTGCAATCCAGCGAGTCCCAACTCTTCTACTATATATTTAAACAGCAGCAAAGGTGTTACAAAAAACATCGGTTATGCAGAAATTGGGTATAATTACCGTTTCTGATTCATCCACCTTTCTTCAAGCAGTCGGTTCCAGGCGTGGAAGGCAGCGGCGGGAGGGAGGACGCGCTTCGGAGGGGACGCGCAGCAGCAGCCTCCTGCCAGCCGGGGCTGCGGTCAGAAGGGGCTGTGTCACGCTGAGGACTCGTCCCCTGCTCCTGAAATATCCCTTCTCGCAGCGGCACTGACTCCTCCCTCCCCGCGCCTTCCCAGACACAGGCGCTTTGTGAAGCTGCGATACTTCAGAGTCACCAGAAGTCGTTTTCTGGGATATTCTCTTCCTTGCTGTGACAGCTGCGGATACCAACAGCAAAGCTTTAGTGCCAGGGTCTGTTTTCAACAACGTGCGTCACCTCCGCGCTTGTTAAGTTGGTATTGATGGGAGAGAGCTACATCACAAAAAATATGACGTAATTTAAGCCCTTTCCGGCTACTTCTGTGCTATCCAGGGACTAATACAAATAAAAAGTTTTTTTTGTTGCTGTCTTTTTGCTTTTGAAAACTTCTAGAGACTAGGATACTTGCTGTTTTAGGTTGGGTTTTTAACCCAGTAATCGTTTAGTGATTTCCCCCCACACCAAACACGGGTACACGTCAGACAGTTAAACTGAAGGGGAAGCAAAGATGCAGAAGATGGAGCCTGTTTTTCAGAAACATGATATCTGAATTTTTGGGTCCATCAGTATTTCTGTACTCAGACAGCAGCATTTGGACCTGAATTACTTCTTTCCATAATGCTGAGCACACATCTCCAAGTGAAACATGTGCTTAGCATCTCTTAAGCTTGGCCCAAAATATCCCAATAAAGCAGCTAGGAGCCATCAGTATCCACTTCTGGTCTGCTCGAGTCGCAAAAAGGCGCCCCAGAAAAGGCAGTATGAGAATTAAAGTCTGTCTTGACTCTTGAGATTAAATTTAGATCACAAGCAAGCATTGCAGAACGCATGATGCTGCGAGACTCCTGTGCTCCTTGATGAATCGGTATCAGATGTGCAGGTCTCTGTTCCTCGTGTAGCTGTTAGTATACGGGAATTAACAAATAAATGTTTGTATGATCATTAAATTAGTCACAACCGCAAGAATTTATTCAGTTGCCTGATGCAAAAATACAGCAAGCGGAGAGGGCTGTCTGCTCCTGGGGCGTAGCTGTAACACATCCCTTCACGCTTCAGCATCTGAAGAGCCTTCCTGCTCCAGCCTTGCCGTAACGTGTCGCTGTAGCACGTACGTGACAATTCTGCTCCTGTATCTTTGCCGCTTTCTTCTTTCCGTGAAGCTTTAACCGAAAGCTGATCGGCATAATTTTTAATTGTTAACTTGGCGCTCTCTCTGAAGCTGATTCTATGTCTTTGCCAGAGAGCCAGTGGGAATTGGTAGGGCTGAGCAAGGCAGCAAGGTGCCCGCCTGGCTGCTTATGGGCCTGTAGGAAGAGCCGGGCGCCGGGCAGAGCCGCTGCTCGGGGCACCGGGCGGCTCCGGGGCTGGCCTCAAGCAGAGCTACCGCCTGGGAGCTGCAAAGTCTGATCAGCAGCTCTCCGTCTTTTGAGTCATTCAGAGCTAGTTTCCTTCTCATCTGCTTATGTAAAGCCACCTGCAATTTCTTCATTTCCCGATCGCTAAGTGCTCTACAGGCTGCGTAGTTTACTTTTACAGCTTTGTAAGTACTTCGGTTTCTGTCCTCTGCCAAGTGACACATGCGGCTCATTGCTGCCGTTGCTGTGTCATTTCTCACTTCTACTCCTCGGTGTGATTTTTCGGCAGTGCATCTTGCTGTGGATGTCAGCTGTGTGCAGCTCTGTGCTCGACCCTGACCTGAGAAGTCTTGCGTTGAGTTCTCTTTTATTGGGTTACAGCAAATGCAGAAACAGCATTATCAGCATTTACAGAGTTCAGATGTAAGGCTAGGATCTTTAACTAGATACTTTAAAATTCTTGAAGACCTCTTTATCTGAACTGCTGGATGATAAATTGGGTGTTACACAGTTCAGCTGTCACTGGTATGCTGACAACGCCTGAATCTTCAAGTCTGTGCCAGACCTACCTCTTTCCGTACAAAATAAACCTCAGCCTGTCTTTCTAACAACGGATCTGAAATCAATGAGGCTACAGCAGAACTCTGAATCCCCTTGAACTTCTCCTGCTGTTCATTTCCTGCTTTTTAGTCACTGTGAACAGCTTCTCTAGCTGACCGCTCACTCAGAACCATTGAATAAGTGTTTGCACCCTTGAGGCTAGGATATATGCTGTGTCTAACATCAGACTTAGTGGTTGCTTAATGTATGTAGGATACGTTGTTTTCTAATCTCGTCATGCAGCAAGAACCTTTGTCCGGTGTTGTAGTCTCCCTCTTGATTATTGCTGCATCCTTTCCTCTGCCCTTGAGGACAGCAGTCTTGCCCTGCCATGTCTGTGCTGAACGCTGCTGCCAAGGTTGTTTCCCCAGCCAGGGCTGCCAAGCTCTCGGCCGTCCCCCTCGTGCTGTATCTCATCACGTGTATGCATAGCTTCATTTTCAAAGCCATTCTTGCTCTGTCCCCACTGTCTGTCTTCTCGTTTCTTTAATGCAAAATCTTTTTTTACCTCTCAGCAGCTCAGAAGGCCAGCTTTCCTCACGCCTTCACTATATTTGGTATTTTTAGTGAATTGTAAGTGACTTTCTAGCAAGAATCAAAAAATCAAAACAAAAAGGGACCCTCCTGCAAACAACAATTAGGAATATACAAAGTCCAAAACTTTCTGTAGAGGACATGATTTTGAGCAATTTGTAAACTTCTGTTTAGGTGCAAAACTGAATATTAATGCTTTTCAGGCTTGGAAAGTAAATACACTGATATAATTTCAAGCAGTGTTGCAGTAGTCCTGTCCTGCCTGCTTCAGAGAGAGCAGGTGTTTGCATATCAGTAATCTGTACGGAGGAGTTACCAACTAGGTCGTGGGGCTGTTTGTTCACTGAGCTATCAACTCGCAAATTAAAATCTCAGTAAAATATAAGCTATTCTGTCTGTCTCCAAATCTGCTATACTAAGTACAGATTCTGTGAAAGGCTCGATGCATTGGGTATGGACAGCCAGATTTTCAATGTGTAGGTGTACCTGCTTCTAACTTTGGGAAAAAATAAGTTGCTTACTGTATGGAAGCAATGTTTATAGGTGTATGTAGAAGCCATGGGGGAACGGAGTGATTGACTTACTGACTCTCATCTCTTTTGCAGTTGGTGTATCCTTATGACTTCAGACTAACAGAGAAAGAGGTAACAACTAATTTTTTCTTCCTGTTTTTAAAGACACTGGGCAGCAGTGATGGAGGTTTTCTCACTGTGTGTTTTTTGTTTGTTGCAGAAGACTAGTATCTGCTACTTGTCCTTCCCAGACTCCTACTCAGGTAGGCAGCATCTGTTGGCCTTGCCTGCAGGTGGTTCATTGCTGTTATGAAAGAAATGGGCTCATGATGGAAGGAGTGAATCATCATCTCTAATGGAGCAGAGCCTGATGGGCTGTATCTTCTAGAACCCGGGCATCAAGAAGCGCCCAGCCCTTAGGTCTGAACAAAGAGGCTTCTTGTCATTTTGATTGCTCTCTTGATACAGAATCTGTGATCTAGTGGGTGACAGGATACTTTCCTGATAATCTGCCACACTCATGCTTCACCCATGCATATAAAAGATTAAAAAACAGTCACGAAGGGTAAGTTTCCTGAGGTTTGCGGCTGTTGACTCTGTCAGCATTTCTGTGTGTGAGTGACGTGTTCGGTGAAGACAAATAGATGGGGAGAGGATGCTTTCACAGCAGAAGTATTCCCAAAGCTTGTGTTTGTAAATCAGAAAGGTGGCAGTAGGAAATACGGTAATTCATATGAATTACCTGTTTCTTTAAGACTGGCTCCTGGCTTAGTTTTCCAGAGTTTTGCCCAGCTTAGTTTAAATGTTTTTAAGGATGTACTTTCACTAGTTTCTCAGAGCTTAGTGAACACTTGGACTAAATGTTCCATTTATTAAAGTCGGTTACTATTTGTAATGTCTTTGTAACAGACACACAATCTTCACTCCTTGTGGTGGGAAGGGAGCAGTCCCTTACCCCTTTGTAGTGCCTTAGGCTGTTTAGCCTTGGTTGTTGTTCAGTGAGCTCGAGCGTGTTTAACTCTTTCCTCATAACTGACCTCTGGTTCTCCTGCCCACCCTATCCCCTCCAGAGGATTTCCTGTTGTGTTTGTTTGTTTGTTTGTTTGTTTCCCTGCTGTATTCTTGGTGTTCTTGGTGCAGGGGGAGCAGTTCTGTGTAACCTGGGAGGTTCCCAGCCGTGGTGCTTGACTAGCTCATTTGCTAGAACCATTGTGCAGGGGGTTGTTGCTTAAATCAGTGTTGGTGTGGTCTTGAATTAAGGCTGTTTGTAGGGGTTTTTTTTCAATGTAAGATAAGAGGTGGTAGCTGCAGCTACTTGGGACAGATGATGCTGGCTGATGTCTGTAAGTTTCCTGGCAATGACCTGGCGAGGTGTAACTTAATGGTTCCAGTTCTTGTGTTCAGCAACAGGTTCCTCCTGTCTTGCACTGGGTTTGGGGGGTTTCTTTATCCTGTTACTCTCCACTTTGTTCTCTGTTCCTGAATTTCTTATAAACCATTGTCTCTGTTTTTGTCAGCACTTCTGACTTAAGCAATTTCCAGCTTTCTCTGTACTAAAACTTCTTCCTGAGCATCTGTGATCTCCTCTGTCTCAGGTGGCCTGGGGGATACTCAGTTTAGCTTCCGTCTTCGCCAGTCTGGGGGACAGAGGACCACTCATTATGAGGATGATGGCGAATACAATAGAGAAGCGCCCCTAACCCTGCAGGTCAGTTGCATTTCATGTGCTCTACTTATCCCTACAAAGCAAACAGTAGTGCTGTAGGGTTTAAAATCCAAGTATACTTTTAATTTGTTTTCTATATGTAAATTACTCACTTTCTCTGATTGCTTTCCCAAGCCAGGGGAATAGTGGGAAAGAGGAAAGCTTTCAGCACAGGGACTTCCTTCCACATTAATATGTGTAGAGGGCTGTGTTGAGAATTGCAGCTACTCTGAGAGGTGGAGCTGAGCCAGGGGGACCCCAGTTTAGAGCAATGGCCCTGTCTAGCTAGAGGGTAAGGGTAAGCAGTGAGGCCCAGGTGACATCCAGCAGAGTGCACAGCTACCTGTGCACGTTACCATGAGGCAAGAATATCCTTGTCTGTGGTAAATGAGATGTTTACCTATTTTGTTGAGGGAGGACATTTCTTTGCATTTATTGCAGGATGTACGTATATAAAAGCAGCCGGAGTAACTGTCATGACACATCCACGCTTCGGCTTTCTGTACGCTTGCTGGTTTAACCATACCCAAGCATTAATATCAGGAGTGTCCATTAGTTTTGTGGTTTTTCCATCAGTGAGTTGTCTGCCTATTTCATGCAGAAGGAGGGATGTGCTCGGCACTGTTGCTTCTTTTTCTAGAGCAGATGGCCATCGGATCAACTTGTCCTCTTCTGCTTTCTCCTTTCTGTCAAATGAGATGATGCTTCCTGTGCACGTGCCTTTTTAATGCTTCTGCAATCCTTTTGTGATATGTGATAAGAATGGATTGCTGGTCTGAGGAGGAGTAGGAGGATTTCTTTTCCTAAATTCTGGTTCAGAGATTGTTCAGCTTGTGTACATCTTTACTCCCTTTGTAGTAATTGATTGACAGATGCTGCCTTATAAATTCACCTGCCTTTAAGGAAGTAAGGGAAGCAAAACTGCCAAAATCCTTGGTTCTGATGTGGAAAAATAATATTTGGAAAGAGAAAGGGTCCTTAAACCATGGTGCCTGTGGTGCCTCCAAAAATTATATTAAGGAAGATTTTTGTGTTTAGCACTGATAACTATCCTTCCTTCTTGATGTCTGTGGGAACCCAGAAGGCACAGGGTGCTCAAAATGATTGTTTGGGATTTGTGTTAAATCTGATGGATTTCATGGATGCTATGAGGCATCATTCAGCTTTGAGCTGCAGCCTTCACCCGAAGCAAAGTTCGACTGGCGCTGCCTTAAATGCCTGGCTAAAGAGGAATGCAGTGGGTATGGCAGGGAACGTTTCCTCTCGGGAGATGGTGCATCGCTTCCTCAGCAGTACGTTGTCCTCTGGCTGGCGAAGGAAACGGACAGAGCAGAGCTGGGGTAGCTTGGGGTGACGGGGTGAGCTCAAGGGGGGTGGGCTCCCCTCCTCCTGTTAGTGGAAACCTCAGTTGACCCTGTAGGTGGCAGCCCTGGAGGTGCTGCAGGAAGGGGCTAGTGAAAAGTGCTACCTTGAGGCTGTACTCCGTGAATTTAGGTGGTTGAATCGCCTCGCTATCTTCTCATTTGGTAAGCTCTGCCAGATAGCTGCACACGGATCATTTTGGCGAACAGGAGGGAGTGCTGTAATGGTGCCACAGCAGCAGTGAGGTGTGTTGTTTGCTCAGCGGCGGGAGGGAGTTTGGGGATAGCAGAAATCGGGTTCTCGATAACGGCATTGTTGGTCTCTCTTGCAGCGGGAGTCAGCTCATTACTTCGGCTATGTATACTTCAGGCAAGTCAAGGACAGCTCCATGAAGAGAGGTTATTTTCAGAAGGTGAGTACTGAAACCAGATAGCTTGCTACTCTCAACTGGTACGTAGCTGTAAAAAGGCACCTATCCATAGCTGTAAAATAGCACCACTTCCTACGTGACACCCACAGTGTTTCTGCAGGAAACAGCAAAGGTCACGGAGAACAGGAATATGTGGAAAGTGTAATTCCAAACAAACCTGGATGTGGTTGCCATGGTGTGTGAATCACATGAGTGGTGACCTGCTGCCTGAATCATGAGATCCTGAAGTACTTGAATGTTTCCTTCAGTACGTACGCCAGCGCTACAGATAGCGAGAGGATATACTTCGCTATTGCAGTCTGCGCTAGTTATACCTTAATCCTACTCTTATTACTCTTATTTCATTAATCTTTCTTCTTCCTAGTAGTCATGTGGGAAGGGATTGCTTGCTGGGCTGATTGCTTCTAACTGGCAGCAGTGACCCTGCTGTTACCTTACCTTGTCTCTAATCATAAATTCCTTTAACACAGACACTGGAAAAACTAATATAAACTTGCATGTATATTTCAGTATAAACATGCAAAGTACTTAGTGTTATTTAGGCAGATAGGTATGGTAACTACCTGAGAAAGAGTGGAATTTCAGACTCCTCCCAGAGAAGGAAGATACTTTACTTTGATCTTAAGATCCATTTTTCTCCATGGATCCATAGAATTACTCTTTCTATAGTGATTTTTCACCTCAGAAAATAAAAGGGCATCCTCTCAAACAGATGAACTTTGAACACCTGCTTTTCAAAGAGCAGTGCTTCATAGTAGATCTGCCTGGTAACTCACTGGAAAATGGGAACTCCGTTCTGTCCCAGCAATTACTTGGCCTGCTGTGCTTTCTCTCATCCATCTGTAGGCAGTGACATAGAATTTCTTTCAGAGAGACATATTAATACAGAAGTGAGTTTCTTCATATCCACTAAAGCAGTGGACTAATTGCTCAAAAAGTTGGTGGACTGTGGAAACTTGATAATGTGGGCTAATGTGCTTGCTCTTTTGTAGACCTAAAAAAGTAAGGGGCACATAGAATTCTTCAGTAAAGTACACTGTCATGCTTGGATGGCTTTTATAATTTCAAATGGAAAAGTTTGGGCTTGGAAAGGAGGCGTTGAGCTGAGTATTGCAGAAGTATTCACTGCATCCTAAATAGTGTATTCATTAATGATTAGAGGAGGAGAATAATCAGTGTAGTAATGAATTCCCCCAGTGGGACTGAATTGGGGAAAAAAAAAAAAGTAATACAAGCCAAAGCAACAACCAAAAAGTCATTGCTGGAAACAAATTAACATTATTTTGAGTTACTTGATTTCTTCCTCCCCAGCATTCCTTTATTTTGTTTGTCTACCTAATTTCAGTTTCAACCATCTGCTCCTTGGCATTCCTCTGTCTGCTATGGTTGCTTTGGTAGCTTTGAAGCTATTGGCAATTTATTTTCATTTTTTTCTGTAGTTGATCTTTTGCTAGATCACAAACTCATCTATCTTAATTGCAGTGGCTCCCTTCTAGAAGCTGCCAGCTGTGCTTATTTATTAAGAAACTCCTTGACACAGCATCTCCCTAATCCTGAAGGCTCAGCTAGCAAGACTTTCACCAGTAAAAGTGCTACTTTTGAGTTCTTTCATGTTGCTAATGTTGGTTTTCAAGTGTAGCCCTCTAGTAAGCAGTATTGGTATATGCAGTGCTAGAAATTATCACAACAGGGGGTCTCTGACTCCTAAATGTACTACTTTTTCAGTCTCTGGTGCTGGTGTCACGCCTTCCGTATGTGAACTTGTTCCAGTCATTGCTGCAGTTGATTGCTCCGGAATACTTTGACAAGCTGGAGCCATGCCTGGAGGCAGGTGAGCAGTCAGATCTAGGAGGGATGGTTTGCATATTGAAGTCTTTCAAAGGCTTTATCAGGAGGTTCCTGAAAGACAGCTGAAATGTTCCCAATTAGTTCGTTCTGAAATAAATTCCAACAGGGTAAAACTTTCATCCAAGTGGCTGGCTCGTCAAAATGATAAACAGCTGTAAAGGATGCATTAATGGGAAATGTCTGACAATCCTAATAGAGAATGCTGTCAGTTTTACGTACAATGTATTCCCACAGAGGGAAAAAACTGCTAATGCTACATCTCTGTCTAGGCCTTTATTGCACTGTTCAACTTAATCATGATTTGTCAACACTGTAGTGCTGCTGGGTCTGCACTTGTAACAATGGTGCAGACATAAATCTGGTGTCTGACCTAAACTTGCACAATTATTTGATGTAGTGTTTGTTTGCAACTAGCCAGGGGTACATGTGAACTAGGAGTGAGTGATAAGTAAATAGGCAGAACTCATAGGACCAGCTGAATTAGCTGTATTGACCTTCAGTTTAAACTGTTTCCTTTGTGTCCCTGCAGTGTGCAATGAGATTGATCAGTGGCCGCCTCCTGTGCCAGGACAGACTCTGAACCTTCCAGTGATGGGAGTTGTCATTCAGGTATGTGTTGCTGATGATTGATACTCAGCAGCAGAATGAGACAAAGTGGGAAGTGGAGCACGTGCTCCCTTTTCTTCTGGATGTTAAAATTGCTGTTGACTGTAGGTTCTTTCCCGTTATTCCTAACCTCACTGCAATTGAAAATTGAGAAAACTTTCCATGAGGGTGGTTGTTGGGGAAGAAAGCAATGTGTGTGTGTGTGTGCGCGCGCACGCACGCGCGCTGATTCCATCTCCCTGGTTAACCTGTCTGTTCTTAATTGTAATCTAGGTGAGAATCCCATCCAGGGTGGATAAGCCAGGATCGAGCCCAGTGAAGCAGTTCAATCAAGAGGTAAGCTGAAGTGAGGCATGACACAAGCCACTAATGGGCAGAATCTAGACTATTAAGAAAGGAGGATGTAGAAAAACTGGGATTCTTTGGACCTTGTCCCATTTGGAACCACTTTGGCCTGGGGTCAGTGCAGTTTGTGTTACCCATCTAGTTCAAACTCCATGCTGTCGTGCCAATGTCTTTCAAAATAGGGTTCTGCATGGAACTTGTGTGCTTCAAGTTATGTATGCGCATTGTTTCCACAGTTCTTGTTCACTTTGTCTTCCCTGGAAATTAATGCATGGTATGCCTTCACAAAGCTCTGCCTTAGTCTCCTTGTTATTTTGTAGTGTTTGCAGTCAGAACATTTAACACTTTGATTCAGCTTTGATACAGCTTTGATTTTGATTCCTGTTCATCTCATCTTTTCCTTTTTTTCTCTTCATTGAATAACGTTATTGTCTTTTACACATTTCTGAATTCTTGGTACCCGTATTTCCAACCCTTATTGCCTACATCTGTATCTTGAGCTCTGCCTTCAGCCAGAGGAACTCCAGAAAACAAAGCAGCAGCCATGGGAAGTCTTTAACATCTTGAAAAGAAGGGATTCTTGCCTCTCTTCTAAGAAAGGAAGTTCACTTGGACCTTGAATACCCAATCCAGATCTATTCCTGACTCATATCTTCAAGCATTAATCTCATTCTCTTCTTTTTATGCTTATTGTAGAGGGAGCTACTTTGATCGATGTGTCAGATTAGATGGCATTTCAGTCAGGGTGCTTCCACTTACTGACAGTTTTGGATTTTTATTTTCTTTCTCATTTAGAATCTCTTGCCAGCCCCACTGGTTCTGCCAAGTATTCATGAACTGGATCTCTTCAGGTGAGAGCCACCATCCCTACAACCCTCTCCTCTCCATCTGCTTTCTGTCCTCACTGCTCAGAGTATCCTACAGGTCATACAGATAGTGAAGATGTCAAATGAAGAATCAAAAATTATTGCTTTGCAGAGTGTCATTTAGAGTACTGGACTTGCAGAACCTGTGCAGTGTCTAAACCACTGTGCATGGTCCTTAACACATCACCCGGTGTCCTGGTTAGAGGAGGGTTTCTTTTCTCGACCTCAGCTGGTGATCAGTTTAAGCCCTGCAGCATACACATTGTGCATCTGAAACAAAGTTTTCAGCACCATAGATACTGTTCCAATAGACATACATCTGTTGTAATCTGCATACATTTTATTTTGCTTAGTTGAAAAGACATACTGCCACAGGTTGCTTTACATTGCTTAAAGCATTTCCTTTAAACATGTATAAGATGGTTGAGTTTTAGTATGCGTAAAGATGCATAGCATTCTGTTGTGGGATACTAGAAATCGACCCTAGATTTCAAATGCCCAGAGGCACAGAGGCACACATATCTGGTTATGCTTATATGCAATAATAGCATCTGGTCTTTTCTGAACTGCTTTTCTAATCTGAGCTTGTCATTCTTCTTTTCACTAACAGGTGTTTCCAGCCAGTGTTAATTCATATCCAGATGTTATGGGAGCTGATGTTATTGGGAGAGCCAATTGTTGTAATGGCACCATCCCCTACAGTTTCTTCAGAAATGGTTATGGCTCTTACCAGGTAATGCCCTCATTCTGAGATACAGATAACTATAATAATAAATTCTGGCAGTTTTTCTCTTTCAGATACACTCTTCTGGCAAGTCAATGGTGTTAGATTTAGTTTGTCTGTGAAAGTATGTTAGACAAAATAGAGCATAGCAAGACAGTCTTGCTCATGTTCCACCAATGGTAGAGAAGAGTAAAAGTTAATCTCCTGTGTTGGGAGACCTGATGGTTCATGACCCTGAGTAGCTTTCTCTCCCCAGCTTTGAACTCTTCTTTAGCAAAAAAAAAACAGCCTGGAACTCCTCCAAAGTGTTACCTCTGGCAGGACAAAACACTGCTCTAGGACATTAACCTGATATAAACACACATTCCTCCTCTGAAGTTTATATGGCAACTATTCTGTCTGTTGTTACAGCTGTCTTGCTCCTCTGAGGTACTGTTGTGACTACCGTCCCTATTTTACTATCCATGACAGTGAATTTAAAGAGTATACCACCAGGACACAAGCTCCGTAAGTAGCCAGTAGACCCTCGCTGCCCACTCTCTACTGTCTGTGTGAAGGATATCCTGAGGGTAGCATCTTCCTGCATTTTTTCCTTTCTTTCTAGGCCAAACATTGTTGTGGGAGTCACAAACCCTTTCTTTATCAAAACGCTCCAGCACTGGCCACACATTCTTCGGGTTGGGGAGCTCAGAATGTCAGGTAAGGGTGGAAACAAAGTCCTGTTGTGCTGCTTTATCTTGTTAGGGGCTATCAGGGAGCTGACAGTTGTAGTGCTAGCCATCGTTTTACACATCTTCATTCCTGTGAGAGCTGAGAAACCAAAGGGAAGGCTAGACTCTGAGTCAGTTGACATGCAAGATGAGCATGAACAACGGTGAAGACAAATTGTTGAGAGGATAACTTGCTATGGTTTTTACTTTATTTATTTATTTATTTACTTATGAAACACTAAGAAAATGAGAAACTTTCCTAGGCAGGAAAGAGAAAATTGCATAGACAAGAAGAGTCTGTGAAGCCAAGAAAACTGCTTCACTCTAGGCTGATTTTTTTTTTTTTGGGGGGGGGGGGTGGTGTCTTCTTTTTTATTGTTGTTTTGCCTTTTGTTTGTTTGTTTGTTTGCAGTGCCTCCTTAATATGTTCCCAGTCCAAACTTTTAGCGTGAAAGTTAGCAAATGAGAAGGCTTGTCTGAGGATGGAGTTAAGGGAGGATATGATTTCTGATATACAAGTGTAGCACTGGATGTTCTTGAGTGTGAAGTCTCATACATGCTGTGGCTGTGAGGGGAGACCCAGAACCTGAACTCGTTACTTAATGTCCTTCCGCAGGAGACCTGCCCAAGCAAGTTAAGGTGAAGAAGCTAACTAAACTAAAAACTCTAGACACAAAACCAGGTAAGTCCTCTTTTCAGGCATGGTTTAATTTTGTTTATCCTTCCATACGGGGAATTTTAGTGGCTTTGCAGGCATGTGAACAATGCACACATTATTCTCTGTATCACAATAAATGGACATTTTGGTGTTCTGACACTTGATCTGCTACCAGCCCTCTGTAATGTCATGCCCCGCCTAATAAAGAAAAACTGTACATCTTTAAGATTGAAAAAACAATATAAATTAATTGAACAAATTATTTTAGTGTCAGAGAACAGGTTCTAATTTTCTTGTTTTTATTTTATGTATCATATCTGCTTTTTAGATGCAATGGAAGTCGAAGGAACTTGCTTACCTAGATACAGCTGTCTGTCAGTTAACTAACTATTCAGATCAGGCCTAGCCATAAGCTGACCCCAGTAAGTTATCTCACCATAAGCTTAGCATAAGAAGCTCCTTAAGGTAGTTCAGTGTCCTTTAACCCTGCTGTGAGTACTAGCTGCATTAGCAAATTTATAATTTTTGTAATTAATTTTTTATGATGTTTGTAATTAACCCCCTGACACAGCTGCCATGTTTTGTGCTAGGAACTTCAATTCTGTTATCCCTGCACTATATAATGGTGTCTTCTCTAGATTCATGGTGTGTTTTGTTTGTTTGTTTGCTTTTTCAATCTAGGAATCTACACTTCTTATAAAACATTTCTTCACAAAGACAAAACTCTGATAAAGAGATTACTAAAGGTAAGCAATTCCTACTCTGTCCCCCATTCTGTATGTCATTATGGGAAAACTGCTAAGAGCTTTGTTTAAACAGACAAAACTGCAAGGAACAGACTGCTTTTCTTCAGTTTGATTTAAGTATGTAATGATTTAGTCAAGTATACTTGAACATGTTTCTCAGGCCAGTTTTAAATTTTTTCATTTGATATCATGGAATAAATGCTGGCACAAATGATAACCTAAGTGAGGACAATCCTTATTGAAAAAAGAGTGAAAAAACAGATTCTATGTAGTGAAATGCGAGTGGTACCTTTAACCACAGAGTGGAATATGTATTTGGGGCAGTACAGTTTCCAGACTGCTCTGGACTGGTTGCTTATAGCTGCAGAGTTTGCAAATTCTGCGTCTATCTACATAATAGAGAATAGCATCTTTGTGAACGCCCTGCTTGTGCTTGCAGGGGATTCAGCGAAAACGCCCATCTGAAGTCCAAAGTGCCCTTCTGAGGCGTCACCTCCTGGAGCTCACCCAGAGTTTCATTATTCCCCTGGTGAGTTGAGCAGAGACTTGTCAGAGTGGCGTAAAGGTGAGGGGAGTGAACAGGAGATGCCTGCTTAAGTGACAAGTTTGTACTTGCCCTCTTTTATTCACCTATATTTAAGCATCTGTAATAGATTCAGGATGTGGCACTCTAGGGATGTTTTACTCCATAGAAAGAAACTAAACTTCTCTTGATTGCAAATTTCAGTAATTAGCATAAAAGTCTGCAGGTTGGATATTCAGTACATTGTGTGTGAAGACAGAATGTTTTTTCCTGCAATGCAGGAATAGTTATTCCCCGTGATTTGGTAGTCAAAGCAGATACATAGTGAAGAGGCAGGAGCCCAAAACATTCCTTTTGCCCTGTAACACTGGAGTCAAACCTATTGCCAGTGTGAAAATCTCCCTTCTGGGAAGCTTCACTATAGAGCTCAGGAGGCCTGTCCATGTGGTGATCACAGTCCTAAGGCAGAATTTAAGATGCTTTCTTTCGGGGTCTTTCCTGTCTAGTCTCATTGGAAAGCCATTAGTACTTTATGGTGATCATCCAGGTGCACGTCTGGCTCCTTCTCTTTCTTTTCTACATCATCTTAGGAGGCAATGAATGAGATGACAGAACATCTTCTAGGATTCTAGTCCTTCCTGCCAGCTCTTCCCACCTGACCTTTTCTCACATCATGTGTAGGATTCTTGCAGCATGTAATTTTGTGACCTAACCCTTGGTGGGAAACAGGCTGGAACACTTAAGCTCATGTAAAATACAAGTGTAAAGGAAAAATGGAGAGAGTAGGAGGCTGGTGATTGTGCCTATGATGCACTGCAGGAGACCATAATGCTCAGTGACCACGCCAGAGGCTCCTTGATTGTTGTAACATCGTTTTTTTGGTATTTCTTCTTAGGAACACTATATTGCAAGTCTGATGCCTCTGCAGAGGGCCATTACTCCATGGAAAGTAAGTTCAATTTTACAGTCTCTTCTGCTTTCTTTTGACTGCCGGGATTGGGAATAATTGTGCCATATGCTGATCACATACTCCGATATACTGTGTGAACTTCCCTCATAGAAGGAAGAGGGTTATTACTCCTTTAAAAAAAAAAAAAAAGTTGAAACAAACATTGGGACAGATGCTTCCTGTTTTGCAGTAAGCTCAGCTATTGTGAGTCTAATTTGAATTTTGCTAGCAAGGCTGGTTAAGATGTTCATGCGTCTTTAGTTCTCGTAATTTTGAATCTGCCTTGTGCAGCCTCTTCTATTACAAATATAGACCTCATTTTCCCCTGGTTTCTTTTGGGTGCATGTATTATTGTCTTTCCATTGTGCAGAATCCTCCACAGATTCGCCCTTTTCGACAAGATGATTTCATGAAGACTCTTGAGCATGCTGGTCCCCAACTTACCTGTGTACTTAAGGGTGACTGGTTAGGCCTCTACAGGTAAGAGTTTAGTAATTACTTACCTTATCTCCTTAACAGCTGGTGTAGATTATAATGAACATCAAAACCTGAATTAGAATTGGGAGCAAAAAGGGAATTTCAGGACAGAGATTGGTCACCTGAGAAACTCATGCTGAGGAAGAATTGATTAATAATGGTCAGGAAGAGCAAATGCAAGGTAGAATCAATTCTGTGTTTTATGTAATCTCTTAAATGAGTAGATACAGTCAGGTTTAGAAGCTGTAAACTCTCCACCTTCAAGAATCTAAGAACACCTAAGTCCTCACTGATGGGGAAGAAGGGGACTTGTCTCTGACTTCAGCTATGTCACTTACTGTCCTCCAGGGAATATTTCTTTTTGAAGTGTCTGGTCCTTGGCAGATGTGATAGGAAGTCTTGTAGATCTTCATCCAGTAGTTGTCGTATGCTTTTGTACAGCGTTAAGTACAATGGCCACTTCATTCTTACTGCAAGCCAGCAATGCTATTAGAACATTAAAAGACAGGTTTTTTTTCGGGGTAGAATTTAGGAAAGCGTGCAGGAGACTATACCCTTAGTTTTCATAAAGGATAATTGGTTACAATACGAGTATGAAAAATCGAGAAATAAGATATCTATAGGGTTTCTGGTTGATGGCAAGTTGAATATGAGTCAACAGTGTGCCCTAGCAGCCAAAAGGGCCAGCCATACCCTGGGGTGCATCAAGTACATCATTGCTAGCTGGTTGAGGGAAGTGACTGTCCCACACTACTCTGCGTTGGTGCAGCCTCACCGCAAGTACTGTCTGCATGTTTGGGCACATTAACTATCAGAGAGAGTCCACAGGAGGGCAACAAAGATGGTGAGGGGTCTGGAGGGCAAGATGTATGAGGAGCGGCTGAGGTTCCTTGGTTTGTTCAGCCCAGAGAAAGGGAGGCTGAGGGGAGGCCTCATGGCGGCCTGCAGCTTCCTCACGAGGGGAGCGGAGGGGCAGGTGCTGGGCTCTGCTCTCTGGTGACAGTGACAGGACCCGAGGGAACGGCATGGAGCTGTGACAGGGGAGGGTCAGGCTGGATGTTAGGAACAGGTTCTTCACCGAGAGGGTGGTCAGGACCTGGAACAGGCTCCCCAGGGACGTGGTCATGGCACTGAGCCTGCCGGGGTTCAGGAAGTGTTTGGCTCTCAGACATATGATCTGATTTTTGGGTGGCCCTGTGTGGAGCCAGGAGTTGGATTCAGTGATCCTTGTGGGTCCCTTCCAACTCGGGCTGTTCTATGATTCTGTATCTACTGGGAAGGAAAATGGGAGATGTACTGATACGGAGAAGGTTAAAAAGCCCAGAAAGTCAGCAGAGAATAAAAATCATGGATTAGTGTGTTCTGTCACTGTCATTTTGTGCTTTAATGTATTCAGCGGGAAACAAACATTTCCACTCATTATGGCATGGGTGTGGCAGACAGTAAGATTTAATTTGGGATATCCAATACATTGAAAAATAGTAACAAACAACAAGCTGTTTCAATAAATTGGTTGAGGTTTGCTGGGAACTGATATACATGCAGAAACTTATGTATTCCAGGGCTCTTAACTGTGTGAGATTTTGTGCATATAGTATTAGTTGTGTTCCTAAGTCAAACCCTTAATTACAAAAACATCTGTCAGTATCACAGCAGCATCTTGAGATCTTGGCTGGGTTTAGGACTCCATTGTGCTGAGGAGAGTGCATGAGCAAAGGAGTGCCTGTAGTTGCAAAAAGAAACAAACAACACCTGAGTTCTGCTGACGAAGTGCTCTATGGAGGTAGCCTGAGGAAGTAGCTTGAAGAGAGATACTACATGTGCCACTCTTAATAGAGAGAAATGCTGAAATACAGCATCTAAGATATCCCCACTGTTAATGAAAGAGTTACAAAGAATGTGCTGCTTAAGTGCCTGTTACCCAGCTCATTTTTAGCATCTTAAACTTTCTTTGCTGCCACAACCCTTGGGTTTTTGTTAGCAGCTTTTCAATCCCATTTTGAATTTGATCTAAAATTCTATAACACTGAGATGAAAACAGGTATTATGCTGCCCCCTGTTTGCTTTCTTGTGTAGATCAGTAAAAACAGAGGTTTATTACTGTACTGCACTGGAGAGGTAGAAATTGCACATCTTTTGACATAGCCTAGAAGATCACAGAATCACAGAACCATTTAGGTTGCAAAAGAGCTCCAAGATCATCTAGTCCAACCTATAGCCTAACACTACCAAGTCCTCCACTAAACCATGTCACTAAATACTTTATGTGGCAGAGATGTAAATCACTAATTATATGGGACTCAGGTCTGTGCCAGCAAGTGATTGACAGCTTTAAATATCAGGAAAGGGGAGAAATTAAGCAAGATACTGCAGAGGAATGTGAATTTCTTCCCATGGTTGAACCATCCTAGTTACGAGAACTCCACAGGAAAAGTGGTCCTAAATAAGTCTACAGAAGGGCAAAGAGGACCACTTCTTGAGTTGACTCAGACTTGAGCTGGTAGAAAGGAAGGCTTGAGACGGGCAGGATTGTCCCTCTCATTGGTGGCAATCTGCTAAAGCTGCTCAGTTGTATCATGTTAATGCCTGACAGAAGAGAAGATGAGATATGAAAAGGGCAAATAGCTCATAATCAGTTGACATCCTTAATGATGCTGTGAATCAAAATGTCTTTTCCTCTCACATCTGTGTCTGCTGTAGCAGGAAGGGAAATCTGGAGCCAGGATACTTTTCTGGATCCCTCCATGTCCCCCTTCTCAATGTCACCTCACTTTCTGCAGGCGTTTCTTCAAGTCTCCCAACTTTGATGGCTGGTACCGTCAGAGGCACAAGGAAATGACCCAGAAGCTGGAAGCCCTTCATTTGGAGGCAATCTGTGAAGCGGTATGTGCCAGCTGCAGGTATTAAAACCAATGCCAGACTTCTCAGGCCTGAAACCTGGGAAATGAGAGCACTCCTTAGACGTTTATTGATGATTCTGCACTGACAGAGTGGGGACAGTGCTTTGTGCCCAAGGGAAACACAGATCTGCCTTATGTCCCTCAGTGCAGAGGAATAACAGCACTCATAGGGGGGCAAGGATATGAGCAGCCCAGCTCCCCCACTTTGTTAGCCAGTGCAAATCCTGCTCTGGCTGCTTCTGTCAACTATTTTTCATTCATCAGGCCCTTCCCAAGCCAACAGAGTCCCAGACTGGAAACATCATCTGTTGCTGGCTTCCTTAATGCCTATTCAAAATAGGTAGGAGTTTTAGCAGTGACTGCTGGTACAATTTCTTAAACTGAGCTGCTGCTGGGATAGTCCCAGGAGCTCTGGCCTCCTGCCCAGGTGCATCTTCAGCTGCAGCGCTTGCTTCACTGTTCAGCAGTGCAGGTCCTCAAGCATGGTGTGGGAATGCCAAAGCTGTCTCCTTTTTTAACAGGCCTGACTCTGGCAAATAGATGTAAATTCTGAGCACAGCACAAGATTCGTGGTGCTGACTGGAGGAGGGAAACCTGCACCGTCTGCGTATTGCTGCATCTTTCCTTGATTCTTCTCTTGCAGGCAAGAGCTTGATGCTGTCGTGGGCAGAAAAGTGGGGAGAGCTCTGTCTTGCTCATTTAGGCTTAAGTGCTGTGAGCAGAGTTGTGAAAGAGGATGAGAAACCTCCTCCTCACTTTTATTTCAGGCTTTGCTTAGGGGTATCTCTTTGAGAAAAGCTTCTGTGAAGAAGATATGTCCCTGAAGAAAGTGTTCTTCTCTTTCTTTAGAACATTGTGGCCTGGATGAAGGACAAGTCTGAGGTGGAGATTGTAGACCTGGTGTTAAAACTTCGTGAGAAGCTGGTAGGTTTTCCTCCCCTCTTCCTGTGCTCTTTCCGTTCTGTATCTCTGTGTCAGGAAGTGACCAGGGACATAGATTACAGTTGTTGCTTAGAAAGCTTTACTCTTGCTCCCTGATTTGGAGGACTGGCAAACGGGACAGTTATGAAAACTTAGTGGTTGCCTAGAAGAGGATTCAAAGTTTTGTCTCTCTTCATCAGCCTGAGATTCAGGTGACGGTTTCCTGCCTGTTTTCTCTTACCCCAGCTAAAGAGACAATGTGAGGTTTGCTCAGCCAATGCCAAAACAGAAAGAAGACTTGAAGCTATTTTAGAAATCCTCCGTTTCTCTTCTCTCTCTTCTGTAGGTAAGAGCCAGGTGCCAGCACCTTCCTGTGAAGGAGGAGACTCTGCAGCGGGTGGGCCTTTATGTTGAGACCATCATTGACTCCTTGCCAGAGGATCTCCAGGCAGTGTTGCACCACCACTGAGCTTGGTGAAGGGACTGTTGGAGAAGGAAGGAACCTCCCACACTGGGCAGCTGCAGCTGCACTTGGAAAGGAAACTTCTTCCCTGATCCAGCCAGCATTGCCAGATCTGGACCTTGCTCACAAATGTGTATGACTTTGAGCATGTGAGCATGTGGATCAGAACTGTAGCAGCAGTGGGGAACCATGTGCACTATTCTCTGTCTAGTTCTGCTTCATGGAGCTTGGATTTAGGGGCCTGTAGATGAAAAACTGTTCCCTCTGTGGCTGGTAGTAGGTCAGAAAGTGACAGTCAGGCTTTCAGCAGCATGTGGTAGGCTGTGCAAACCATGTTTTGCCCATATATACACATCCATCTTTGTCTTTTGCTTGGGCTCTCAAAATTTCAATGCCATCATCCTGCCTGGAAGAAGCAGGACCAGCCCTGTATGGGGGAGTTGTTTTCAGGACAGCTCCTGCTGATAATGAGAGAGATGCTAGTCCCCCACATATAAATGATGTGGAAAAAATTGTTGCTGCCCATTCAGCAGCCTGACTCATGCCAGCAAGAGCTTCAGCTGTGATGGGAGTGGGAGGCTGAATTGCTGGATGTGGAATGCCGTTGTTTTTTCTCCAAGGCAGAGATGAAGGTCTGGGGCATCTGCAAGGAACAGAGCTCTCCAGAGATGGCGGATGTGTGCTGTGGGACTGGCAATAGCTATTGCAGCTCCACAGAGAGGAGCTGGTCTCCAGATGTAATTTATTCTGCTTGGAAAAATCAAGTTTGTGTGCTCTGGTAATGTTCAAGGGAGCTGGAGCTCTGCCTTGAACAATGAGATATATCTAATGTGGTCAGCCCACTTGGTGATAAAACGTGGCAGAGAATCTGATTTTTACAGCCTGTGTCACCCTTGCCAAGTAGAAACTCGTGGAGTGGCCCTTGCATGGGTGTGCAGGGCCGGCTGTGAGAGGTGCACGCTCGCCCCGTGCTTAGGTTGGTGAGGAGCATCCTCTTTGGCTGTGTCTCGTTCTTGCCCCATCTCAGCTCGGTCATTCTGCTCCCTTTCACCTCTTGGGAAAGAGAGACACGTGTGTGCTTCTGGGCTGAATATGGGAAAGACTTGAGGCTCCTCCACAAGTTTTGGAGGTAGTTGCCCTCTGCCTGAGAAAGCAATCTTGCTGCCAGCTACCTGGGAAGTGGATTTACCATAACCCCAGGGTGGTCTCATAATTGCTGCTACTGCAATTGCATTTCACCATCTGCCAGTTTGTCCAGTGCCTGAATCTTTGCCTAAAGAATGGGTTTTAGGATGAGTCTGGCAGCCTGATGCACTCTCGTTCTGTAGGAAGCTCTGGAGCACACCTTTCCATATGGTAGGAGAGTTCAGCACTTCAGCAGAGACCTGCCCGAAGCTGTTGCAGGACCCTGTAGGCAGCGCCGAGTGCTTATGGGGAGGAAGCTGGGCTTTTTGTTTCACGAGCAATCTCTGCCCATTGCTGCACTGCCTCTTAGCCCGTTGTTGGGGGGGAGATGTCAGTAAGCCATGGAGGTGACTGAATCCACCCTGCATTTTCCCCACTCCAGAGCAAGGCCTGGACAGTGCAGGAACAGTGGGAGGCTGCTCGGTTTCCTGCTGCCTCCAGCCTGGAAGCAGCCAAGCGAGGAGACTCGGCCATATCGCCCCATAGTAACGAGTTCTGTACAATACTCCTTAGTGGCAGCCCTGCCTGTACAGTGTATATTCTGTATATAGAGTTTGTGCGTGTGTCTGTGCGATAGCTCTGCAGTGGCTGTGGTGGACCGAAGCACTAATGTATAGTAGAAAATAATCGTTAAAAAAAATTAAGCCAAGCTGTCTCCTGTTTTTGGGTCTCGGATGTATTTGTTCAGGAATCCAGTTTCTCTACAGAGGTGCCAAGCACACTCGTTCAGGGACCTCTTGGTCCTTTCTTGGTCCCCCTTACAGCCTGTGCTTGCCCCTCTAAGGGGTTTCGGTGAGATTGCCCGAAGTGGAACAAGCACAGCTTTCACCCACCCCCAGTGTCACCGTACTTCTTCGCACGTGGACCTTCACCTGCAAAACCCCACTGCCTTTTTTACTTCTGCTAGGCCTAGCTTTTTAATCCTAGCTTGGACCTGCCAGTAGTCCTCTCCCTTGCTTTTTCTTCTCTTTCTGTAAAATGGTGCAGCAGTTCTTTGCTCGCTTGTGCCTGCCCTGCCACATTTAGCCTGGCTCGGGTTTCCCCTGGCTCACAGTGCCCACCAGCAGGTCCCGGTCAGCACAGAGGCTCCTGTGGGAGACGTCTCTGCAGGGGTTCACCAAGCCCAGCCCTGCCAAGGGCAGCTCAGACCCTCCTGCCCTAGCGGCTGCACCTCGGAGGCTCCCACAAAGCTGACATTTCATGGGGTGGGCGGAGGGTCCTGCAGGCAGAGCCTTGGGGGCAGCTGTGCCCTGCAGCCATGTGGGCAGACACGGCCCCTCACTGCAGGTCTTGGGATGCAGACACGGCCCCTCACTGCAGGTCTTGGGATGGAGACACGGCCCCTCACTGCAGGTCTTGGGGTTCAGATTCATGTCAGCCTGCTGTCTTCTCCATGGTTTGTACCCAGCTGAGCCCTTCTGGTTCTCGGGTTGTGGTTGCCATTGCTGGCATTGCATTATTTTCTCTCTCTCTCCTTAAAGGATTGCTTTTGTGCTGCTGCTTAAAGGATTGCTTTGTCCTTGGCTGGTTTTGGTACTCCAGAGAGAGCAGCACTCCTGGACACAGCTCTTCGCCTCTTTATTACCTGTTTATTGATTTTTGGCTATTTGTCATCCTGGCTAGCCACTGTTCACTTTTAACACGCTCCATATGTGCTGTTTTGTCTCTATTTCACTTGGTCACAGTCATTGATGCCCTACCTACCCCACATGCCCTGGTAGTGCCCAATTTGTGGTATTGGCCATGGGCCTGCCCCAGTCTTGTTCTGTTTTCACAGAAATGTCGTTTTACTGAGGAGGGAGGAGATCACCCTGTTTTTCATGGTCTTGTTGCTTGCCTCTCCTCTGCTTCCCCAGCCTCCTTTCCTCTGGGGATCTGCAGGAGTGGGATCCAAGGTCAACACAGCCCTAGCCTTGTCCTCCCCATTGCTGTGCATCTCAGCCTCTCTGTTCCCCCTGCCCGTTTGTTCCCATTTCTCCTTGCAGAGCTTTTGCCTCCCCTGTAGCACCAGCATTGGCCTTGTCCCTGTTTCTCCTAGCAAACCTCAGCCTAATTACTTTCTCTTCCAAACAACTGTGTGGGAGAGGTTATACCGCAAACACTCCTGGTACCTGCAGAAGGAAGCCCAGGGACCTCCTCCTCCCTTCACAGTGGCTTTTGTCACGCCAAAGCAAACAGCTGGTGGGGCAGCCTGGCAGTGATTCATCCTTTGCATCCTAAACGTGTGCACTGTCCCATCCTGCCCTGCCACCAAAGTCATTTGCCTGCCATCCTGCACCTCGGTCGGTGTCGATGCACTTGCATAGTGCCGTGCTCAGCAACCACTGGCTCATCTTCCAGGCATCTTGTACCTGTTCCTCAAGAACCCAGACATCCTCCTGCAGGTTCACAGGTATTATTCCCCTCAACTATGTATTCTTAGCTTTGGGTTCCTCCCAAGGAGGTCAGATCATATATCCTGCAACAAACACCCATTATTACCATTTTCACTTTCCTACCAGGGCTTCTGTGCTCCATCATCTAATGGGCCTTTCTGCCCTGCTGTGTTTGTAAGTCCTGGTTCAGGTGACTGCTTTAAGAGGCTGGAACCTTGTTCCCCATCCTCCCCTAGCACTCCCTGCAGTGTGATGCTGGTATCAATTTTTAAATGACTTGAAATCCTTGCTTTCATTTCTGGTGGTGTGGGAGTCCCAGGGGTCACTGAAGAGCTGCTGGGCACCAGACAGGATGCTTCCAGTAGACACTGGTCAGGAGCCACTGCCCAGTCTGTTCTCCCACCACCCCTTTGCAGTAGCTTCCCCATTGTACCCATCACCGCACCATAGCCATCAAGGGCTCTTGCACCCCTCTGCTAATTGGCACTTGCACCCAGCTAAGCACTGTCTCCATTCCCAGCCTCAGCAGGTTTTGATGGCACCCCTTCTTTTGTCCTTAGCAATTTTCCCTGGGCCTGAGGGCTCCAGGCTGCTCTTTACGCGTCCGTTTGTCTGCACTACCTGAGCTCTGTAGCCATGGGGATGAGCACGGCCCCACCAGCACCCCTCTGTCTGGTTCTCTTAGCACGGGGGGACGACACCGTGGTAGCACTTGAGCAACGTCAGCCCCAGAAGCAGCGAAGGGGGAGCTGGTGCTTGGGCTGATTTTCACTTGGTTGTGGAGCAGGGGGAGGACCTGCCCCTGGCAGGAGTTGGGGCTTTGGGGTTGGAACTTGCCCCAGGCATGGCTCATCCATCTCTGCTGGTGTGGCCTTGGCCAAGAACCTTCCCCCGAGGCAGGAAGGAGGCATGAGCTGCCTGGCTCTGCCTGCTTTAGTTGCTTATCTGGCAGCAGCAAAGCCCAGGAGCACCTCAGCTGCGATACGTTTATTTATAAGCACCTTCTCTTGAGCCCTGCGGAGGAATTTGGATTGCTCGCTGGCAGAAAGGGTAGTACTGAAACAAGACCAAACAAAACAGACAAAGACCCGCCACCTTCCGTGGGTTAGTCACGGGTGATGGAAGGGCTAGGGGTTGCCACATCACCTGCACGCTGCCAGCCTCCTCCCTGGCACCTGGACGCTTTCTAGCCTGAAGAGCTCTGCTGCTGCCAACAGCTGGTGTCGTTCGTGGAGCGCAGCAGGGGCATCCTTCTTCCGAGGAGCTTCTGCACTGAGGTGTGGGGCTGTGCCATGGCACTGGTCCCTTGTTGCTCTTTCCCTTTACAGAGCATTCAAATCTGCACCGGGGATGTGAGCACCAGGAGCAACTCGGTGCTGCCCAGGAGCACCTCGGGGCGGGGGCAGCGCAGGCAGAGGAAATGGCGGTGGAGACCTGGCCCCGGCACAGCTCCGTGGCTGGGGGTTCTCTTCTGAAGCACGCAGGAAACCGCGGTTGTCTCTCGTGCAGCGGCTGCGCCTGGTTTTGCTGTCTGCGCTCAGCAGCTGCGGCGGGCGGGCGGGCTGCCTCCGGCAGCGGGGTCTGTGGGCAGACTTCCCACCACGGCAGCGTCGCTGCAGGCACCACCACGGTCGGAAACCTGCCCAGGGGCCCCTGCCCCGTGCCCACGGCTCGTTGCACGAACCTTTCCAGGCACGGAGGGCCGAGTCCACGAGATCCTGCCTGGGATGTGCAGATCGTGCTGAAGCTTCAGCACAGCGGGCCCCAGGGTGGCAGCCTAGGGGATGGCCCCCAGGGACTCGTCGTAGAAGGCCTGGAGGCCCCTGTGGTGCTGCAGCGAGGGCTGCTTGCCCACCGCCTCCTGGCGGAAGTTCCGTCTTAGCCAGCCATAGGCCAGGCTGTGCAGGAAGCCCTGGAGGGACGTGGTCAGAGCCTGCGAGAGAGGGTGGCGGGGAGCGGGGCTGTCACCCGCCCTGCACGGGAGGAAGGAGATGGCCTTCCTCTTGGTGCGGCCAGCTAGGCCACAGCACCTGGGCAGAGCTGAGGACCCAGGCATTGCCCAGCAAACCAGGGGGAGACCAGAGGCAGCCCTGTGGCTGCGGCACACCCTTGTGTGGCTGAAGCGCCTGAAGCCAAGCTGGGACCTGGGGCCTTTGCCCTGTGTCTGTCCTGGTGGCACCAGGGGGGTGGCAGCACCCACAGAGCTCACCCTGCCCCAGGGGTGGCATTGCTGCGGCTGGGGGCCGGTGCACTCCTGGCTCCCTGCAGCACAGCAGCAGCTCCCGGCCATGCTGTCCCGTGGGGTCCCGCATTCCCTCCACTTACACAGCCGATGGGGACAAATGTCCCGGTACCACGGCCCAGGCTCTTTACTTACTGTAGCAACGTAGAGGACAAAGACCGAGGCAGGTTTGATGCTGGTGAAGGAGAGGAGGGTGAGGAGGAAGGCTGTGGGTGGAAAACAAAAGATCTTGTTGGTCTCCTCTCTGATAATGCCTCATCATGAGCTTCCCTTGCCAAGTGACAAATGCTTGTGCTTTGTCGCAGCCTGTTGCCCATGGCACAGGGGTCTATGCAGGACAAGCACCGAAGCATAAAACCAAGTCCTTCCCCACATGTGCCCAAGCCTCATTGCCTCAGGTTTCTCTAAGGCTGGAAGTAGAAACAGGCCCAGAAAGGGATGAGGCATTTATAAAGAACAGGAACAAGAAACACCACCCAACCTCCAGCTCAGGAACCGCTGCCTGAAAGAGCTGCCAGGGTGGGCTAAGCCAGCCTGACCCCACAGCGGTGCTGGGGGGGGTCTTCACGTGGGGTCTATCCAGCCCTGGGGTCTTGCAGACACCCTTGAGCTGAGCTCTTATTCAGTCCCAGCCTCTTCTCTTGGGCCTGGGCGCTGCCTCAGCCCAGGAGCCGCGGGGCTGGAGCAGGCGCTGCGGTGGCTTTTGGCTGCCAGGGCTGGGGGCTGCCCCAACCCCCACTTGCCTGGCGCCCAGCAGAGGAGGAAAACCAGCTGGAAGTAGTGCGAGGCTCTGCTGACGCTGCGGATGCTCCTGCCTGCAAAGCCGTCCTTCTCCAGGGCCAACAAGGGAGCGGCGGCGTTCCTGCGGCACCAGAGCTTCACCCTGCGGTACAGGAGCTGGGCGGCGGGCAGCGGCGTGACTGGGGTGCTCTGGGTGCCAGGGCCAGACCCCGCGTTCACCCCACCACAATGCCGGCTTACCGTGCAGCAGCTGAGCACCAGCAGCAGGTACAGGAAGAAGACAATTTTCCCCTCCAGGCCCACGTCCTTCCTACCTACGTACTGAGAGGCACCAGGAAACCAGTGGGGCCGCTTGCAGCAGTGCTGCAAGCCCCTTGGCACGGGAGCAGCCAGCGCCGGGGTGGGAGAGGACAGCTCTGTCCCCGTCCCTCTGCCAACATCTGCCCATGCACCATGAGCCCGCTGCCTTCCCAACCATCCTTCCAGCCCACCAGCGGTGCCTCGCAGGTGGGGAAGGGACAGGCACCCAGCAGCACTCACCTCATAGCAGATATCCTGGGACCGGCGAATGAGGAGCAGGCAGCTGAAATGGCAGAGGATGCAGGTGGCGGTCCCCTAACGCCACAGCATTGTCCCTGTGGCACTTTTTGATTCCATCTCCCATCCCAACCCCTTCACCACCCTGAGGTTTCCACTGTGGGGAGCCTGCGCGGGCTGGGGCTGTGGTGTGCCCAGCCCCGCGGGGAAGCTGGGTGGTGCCCACTCCTCGCCCCCCTTCTCAGGGCTGGGTGGCGAGGCTGGCACTGTACCTGGAGCAGTAAAGGCTGTAGGTCTCGTTGGAGAGGTTGGACGGCATGGCGGGCTGGATGGGTTTTGGAGCAATGTCAGTCACTGATGAGGTGCCGCGGGCAATCAGCTGGCCCAGCAGCGTGAGCGCCGGCAGCAGCCTTTGCGGGGAGAGACAGAGGTGAGTGCGTGCCACGCCATCCAGCACCCAGGGCTGGGCCGGGCAGGCAGGAGCTGTGCCACAGGGCCGGGGCCGGGGGCTGGCACCTACCAGGCCAGGATGTAGGGCAGACCCTGCCACGCGCTCTCCAGGCACCTGCTCCTCTCCTGCAAGGAGGAAACCACCGTGACCTGAGCCTGGCAGTCCCACAGCAGCTCGAGGCTCCAGCCCTGCTCTGCTGGGACCGGGCAGGACCGCAGGGTGCAGGGGATGCCAGCAACGCCCCAGGGAAAGGGGCTGCCCATGGATGCCCACGCTGCCCCCCCAGGCCATTGTGGGGCCAGAGCAGCCATGTGCAGGGAGGGCAATGCCCAGCTGTGCCACGGCTGGGGGACACCAACCTGCAGAGCTGCCACGTGCCACGCTCTCCAGCCATGGACAGTGCGGTAGGCTTCATACGCATAGACCACAACCATCAGGAACGAGACCGCGTAAAAGGTCTGGGAGCAGAGAGGGAGAGCAGGCTCCTGCTGAGCCCAGTGCCCCAAAGGCACTGTCCCCCGTCCCTCCTCTTGCTCTGTGTGGTGACACCCGCTGTCCCCACAGCAGGGCTGTGCAAGGAGCAGCCTCACAACGAGGGAGCAGCTCTCCAAGGCATGCAGCACCAAAAGCAATGGCCAAGCATTGTCCCTGCGCCCACCCTGCACGGGTGACCAGGGAGGCTGATACGCACAAAGCAGAGCAGAGCTGACCCCGCGGTGCTGAGCCCCTCCTGGACCCCAGCCCTGTGCGTACCCATGAGGCAATAACCCCGTGGCCAGCGGGACGAGGCTGGGGCAAAGGGGAAGTGGTGCTGCCCGTGGCGGGGTCCTGCACCAGGCAGGACAGAGAGGAGCCGGGTGTGGGCATGGAGAGAGCTTGGGCACGAAGGGGCGAGCACGTCTGCACCAGGGAGAGCCACGCTCAGCTCTGCTCCAGTGTGCGGGCACGGCTGCGCTTGGGTTTGCCACCTCAAGCTGGAGGAAGGGCATGGAGGGGACAAGAGGGATGTGGCGGTGGGGCTGCAGTGCTCATCTCCCTGTGGCTGGAAGACGGAGCTGCTGGGCGTGCTTCCCCGAGGAACCAGTCTTGGTGGCTCAGGACTGCAACGGGGGGGAAGCCAGGTCTTGGTAGGAGAAATAGCTCCCCACACGGGACTTCCCCAGGGATGCTCTGGCCCACAGATGGGGCTTGTTTTTTCCCGGTGGTACAGCAGGATGTGCACAGCTCCCATGGCCCAAGCCATGGTGTGAGCTGCCCCGCTTACCGTGGCCAGCATCAGTCCGTAGGGGCAGACAGCATACGCCGGGATGAAGAGTGGGGCTGGCAGCAGCTGGATGGTGGCTGTGCTCAGCAGCACGGCGGCAGCCAGGAAATCTGCCAGGGCCAGCAGGAACAGGGGGCGAAGCTGGGGGCCAGGACACAGCATTAGCTCTGGCTGGCAGCACCGCAATGGCCAGCTGCAGCCTGGGCCCCTCCCGGGCTGCGCCAGGAGCGGAGCTGGGAGCGGCTCCTGCCCACTGCAGTGCTGGCGTCCTGCGCCTCTGCCCCCTCCAGTCCTGCTGTGCATGAAGCCCAGCAGCTGCAGTGCTGGCCCAGCTCTGCTTTGGCTTAGCTGGGGCCAAAACACACCCCTGGGCCCACAGCACGCACCTGGATGTGGCAGCACCGCCTCCGCCGGGAGGTGACAGCAAGGACTGATGCACTGCCCACGAGGCTGGAAGAGACGGGGCTGGTGGTTAACGTCCTGCCGGAGCAGCCACGCGTGGGAAAGCTCTGCGGGTCCCAGCCACAACACCCAGGATGTGAGGAGCTCAGGTTGCCCCCTGCCATTGCCAGAGGCTTTTTGTGCAGGGAGCGAAGAAGCTGAAGGTGCCTGAGCACGGTGCTCCCCCCAAACCCACCCTATGGGGACCATGTGCTCAGCCGGGTGCAGGTGAGACATGCAGCTGTGTGCAGGCAGGGCCCCTGCACGCTGCCCCCCCCCCACTGCTGCTGGGCTCAGCGATGTCCATAGGGGCCAGGGGGTCAGCACCCACCTCAGCAGCAAGGCCGGCAGGTAGATGCACACCAGCGCAAAGACCTGCAAGAGGAGAGAGTGAGAGGAGCACGGGCAGGCACAGGAGGACGCGGAGCCCCAGGCACGGCCGGACCCGCTCCCGTGGGCATCCCTAGCTGGTACCCGCCTGTCACTGCGGAGTGGGCAGACATGAGGCAAAACCAGCATCTTCCCCATGCCAAGGCTCCAGGCTGTGCCCAGGGGGCTGGAACCCCTCGGTCATTGGTGGTGGTGGGCAAAACAGAGGGCCCATTGCCGGTGCCCTGCCAGCGCTGTGCAGGACGAACCCCACAGCCGGTGGAACGCGACGTGGCGGCGCCCGGTTTCCCTTGCCCAAGGCCAGGGAGTGCCGCGAAGCCGCGTCCTGCTCGGGGCAGCGCTGCTGAGAGCGGCTCCCAGCCAGCCCGGCGTGGGGCTGCCTGCGGAGGAACCGGTGCAACTCGATGGGGTGAGTCACGACGCGGAGAGGAGCGGAGCAGCAGTGGCCGCCCTGGGAAACGCCGGCTCCAGCGAGTGCAAACCTGCCCAGCCTCGGCCGCGCGGGCTCGGCCCCCTCGCTGCGGGGGGGACTCGAGCTGCCATCGCCTTTGCAGAACCACACAATGCAACCCCCCTCCCACATCTTCAGTGCGAGGAAAGGCCCCGGGCAGGGAGGTGTGCGAGGCCCGAGCAGGGTCTGCAGCGCTTGGCAGAGGCTTTCCCCCCCACCTTTACCTGGTTATCCGAGAGCGCCGACGGATGCTCCTCTTCGTTGGCCATGGCCGGCGGCTCAGAGCCGAGTCCTCTGGTCTCCTCTCTGCCAGGCACAGCCTGGGGATGGGATGGGAGCCGCTGGGGCTGGCGCTGGAGCAGAGCCGCTCCTGCAGCCTCCTGGGCTCACTCCACGGCCCGGCCGTGGGACCCGGCCGCGGCTCTGGCTGTGCGGTGCGGCCGGAGGAACCTGCCCAGTCGGGGTGGCGGGCGCTTCCCCGCCGACACGCAGGCTGCTACGTGCAAGCCCTGCGAGCAGGGAGGGGACCGGCCCCTCGCGGAGCCCAGGCAGGCGGGCGGCAGATCCTTCGCGCCTCCCCTTGCGCACCGGGAGCAGGAACGTAGCAGGAGCCACAGCTCCCGAGGGCGCAGGTGTGAGCACGGCCCCTTTCTGTCCCTGTGCATCCCCGCAGCTCAGCCCTCCGCTGTGAACAAGGGCGTGCGGGCATCCCCACAGCTGCTGCCACAGGCACAGGCTGACTTCTCCTAGGGGAAAGGGGAAACTGAGGCACAGCATGCCTGTGCAAGGTGAGCCCCCAGCCTGGCTGCCCAGCCAGCGCTGACTGCTGATGGTGCCAGCGTGCACCAAGGAAGGGCTGCTCTGCAAGCACCAGGGATGAGCGGGGACGGGGAGACAGGCAGGCTCAGTGCGGCTGCTTCTTCTGCAGGATGCGGCCACAGCACAGCCCCACGCGTGGCTTGCAGCAGGAAGCTCTGGCAGGGGAAGCCCACGCGTGCAGGACAGACATCGCTGAGCACAGCAGAAAGGCTGCTGGAGGTGGGGAGAGACAAGCGAAGCGGGACGGGCACCCTGCAGGCTGCCACCACCACACTGGGAGGGGTGACCATGGCCGCTTCCCCCGTGACAAGGGGGTGCCAGCGGTGCAAGGGAATGGGCTGCATGTTTATTGAGCGCTGCGTTTAACAGGAGCTGGCATGTCACCTTGCACACGCGTGAAACACCAGTGAAAACACAGACACGGGGACTGGGGCTGAGCTCGTGGGGCTGCGCGCTGCCCCGAGCCCCAGCCTGCCCCACCGGTCCCTCTGCCCTACACGGGTCCTTCAGCACCTCAGATGGGAAAGGGAACGGCCTCTCACGCACCAGCAGCAAGCATAACCCACCGCTGTGCCTTGCAGGCACCACCCTGACCCAGAGAAGGGGCTCAGCCCCCCGAGGCTGCAGCGAAACCCCTGGCTGAGCCCAAGCAGCCCCACAGGGCGTGGGGGGGCACAGAGCAAACGCCTCCACGTCCACGCCCAGCCCGAGACAGGGCTGGAGGCGCAGGAAGGGAGCAGCTGCATTCCCGTACTTGCAGGGACCTAAGGAAATCAGGGCAGCGGCTTTCCAACAAGCCGGCAGCCCCCAGCCAAGCGCTGCCCGGTTCCTCCCAGGCCCAGCTGACGCCCAGCAGGTCCTGGCAATGAACACCACGCCTTTAAATGTTCCTCGCTCAGGTGCATGGAGCAGGCTCGCCAACACCCAGAAAACCTAGCCTTCTCTCTGCTCCGTTTGCTCGTGCTTGAGCGCAGTCTCCGTCCATCCCAGGCTGCCACCGAGCGCTGTTCCTAGCGCGGGGCGGGGGGCTCATCCCCTCCCGCAGTGCCGCACGTGCACCCCCAGAGCTGCTGGCGCTTTCTCAGGGCTGGCAGTAAGGTCAGCTCAGACCGACAAGCTGCAACGCGTCACTTTTTCTGTCTGTCCAAGCACAGCGTTTGCAAGACCGAGCGCACGCAGCTGGGCTGCAGAGCCCGCGGGTGCACCCAGCGCCTCAGCGTCGGCTCGGCAGCTCCGCGGCCCGGCTGAGCACCGCGGCACCCGGTGCCGGCAGCGTGCCGGGGGAGCCTGGGGCGCACAGCACTGCGTAAGAGCACATGGGCAGCCAGCCCGCACCCGGCTCACCACCTAAACCCCAGGTCACCAAACAGCAAGCAAAGTTATGCTTCAAATATATATATTTTAGGTTTATTTAGGAGGGCATTGGCTGAATGAAGAGAGGAAAGAGGGAAGGACGTGCAGGAAGGTCTGAGGGACAGAGAGGGAGTCGGGAGAGGGGCTTTGGGAACAGAGGAAGGAATTGTGCTGTGAGAACCGCACAAAGTTGGCAGCAATGCGAAGACCTGGCTTTGGCAGCCCCTGGAGCTGCTGCCCAGCAGCTCCCAGCTGCCTCCTTCATGATGCCCCTTTTCCTCCATGGGGTGAGGAAAGCCCCTGGAGCCCTGCTGGCCACTGAGCAGCAGCTCAGCACGGTCCCGGCTGGCCCCCACTTCATTCCCCTCCTCGCCAGCACTGCTGCGACCTCCTGCCCAGCCCGGCCAGCAATTGCTGCCGCCCAGGGTCACAGGAGGAGCAGCCTGGGGGTGGCAGGAGACATCCCACAGCGTTTGCGGGACAGCAGAGTTGGTCCTGCTGCATTCACCAGCCGTCCCCAAACCACCCCCACACGGCATCTCCTCTGGGTTACTTCATTCTCCAGGCAGAGGCTCTTCCAGAAAAGCACCAGGCAGGTGCCCCTTCCCTCAGCCCGTGCACAGCAGCCAGAGCAGCAGGAAGCACCACTGCCCTCGGCCGCTGTGGTCCCGCTCCCGCAGGACGAGGTTTTGATCAGTCCCTGCAGTTTTAGAGGCACCACTTGATTCAAGGTCGCCAAAGGGGGACCAGAGAAGGGACGTCTCTCAGCAGAGCCAACAACCGTGTCGCTGACGATGGCTTCAAAGCCAAGGAGCCTAAGACCAGACACCCCTGGAGCAAACTCTCCGATTTCTATCCCGTTGCCTCCATCAGAGCAGCACGTGGATGCTGGTGGGACCAACCGGCTGACGTCCTCTGCCAGCGCGCTTGGCCTGGCCCCTGCTCGGAGGCACCTTCCAGCACGAGGAACTGTTCACTGCTTGGCTTTGTGAAGCCTCCAGCAGCTGCAGATTCTGCCTGGGGCATTTTTCCCTGAGGAATTTTTGAGGAGAAATTAGTACCGGGGGGTTGTTAGCAGTCAGGTGCCTGCAGAGCCACGTTCCTTGCGAGGCAGAGCACAGCCCTTCCCTTCAGCGAGGCAGGGTTTGTGGAGCAGGCTCCAGGAACTTGGCTGCTGACAAGACAAGGACCGCTGGCACGGCACTGTCAGGAAAAGGGACTCCGTCCTGGTGAGCTGCTGAAGCGCTCTGCACATCCCGTGCCCTTGATGTGCGAGGCCCTCCGGGCTCTGGCTCCCTTTGCCGAGATGCTGCGAGGCGGGGAAGGGCACGGGGGCTGGAGAGCCCCGCTCGAGTCCCGCGGCCTGCGTGCAGCCCGCTTCCTCTGCGAGAAACCGCGCGCGTCGCGCTGATCTCATCCCGGGGCACGCTCCGGTAACAAAGAGCAGCAGCTGCAGAGCTGCAGCCCTGCAAGCAGCGCGTACGCAGAGCCCGGGGCTTGTTTGGCGGGAGAGGCAACAGCTCGTCAACAGCATCGCCAGCTCTTCCACCTGGCTGCAGAGCTGCTAAATCAACGTGTGCGCTAGCTCAGCCCCAGGACTCGCGAGAGGCCCGGGGATCCTTAAAACAAGGCTTAACGCCCGTGTTTACAAACACTTTCCCTGCACTCTGGGACAGGGAAGTTGTGCTTCAGTATCCAAGCTTTCATTAAACAAAGCAAGTGCATGAAAAGAAACCTCAGGTGTGATTTTGCCTACGCAGATGAGAAAGCTCTAAAACCTGCAACAAAAGCCCAGCCGGGAGTCCTCTGTTCCCAGGGCCGCAGGCAACCACCCAACATCTCTGAGAGCAAAACGTCCCTCCCCAGCTTTGAGAGAGCAGTGACCATTTGAATGCCAGCACAAACACTTCCTGACGGGCATCCTTCCAGGAGATCCAGCCAGCGCAGCTCTTCCAGCCTCACGGAGATGCTCCTTCCCATTTCAGGTAACTTAATACCAGCAGGCAGCACTGGAAACCCAATACCTGGCATGCTCATTTTTCTCTCCTGACCTTGCACAACCTCCGTTATACAAAGCCCAGGCACCGTGCCCCAGATGTGGGGAGCAGCTCGTGGCAGCAGGCGATGTTTTGCACAGCAATCCCCTCTGCTGTCCCCACACAACCTCTGCCACCTGCAGACGCAAGCCCCGCGGGAGCTGCGGTCAGAGGCGCTGTGGCCCCTTGGGGCAGCCCAGGAGCCAGGCTCCGGCTGAGATCGCCGGGCCCTGCAGTGTCACCTGTACTTCTGTTTTGCGCCTGGCTTTTCAGAGCCACGTCGCATCCCAGGGGAGCAGGCCCTGAAGGTGGCTGCAGCGGGAGGGACGCTGCGCCCCAGGGTCCCCATCCCTGGGGCCTTGGTGACTGGTGGGTGCCCTCTAGTGGCCCCGGCACCCAGGGGCTCCGGCTAGCCTTTGTCAGGGTGGGGAGATCCCCAGGAACCAGGCCCACCCCTCAAGGAAGGTGGCTGCTCCCTCGAGTCTCAACGCTCATCCCGGCAGGGGAGGTGAAGGGCTAACGCGACCTGCTGTCCTGTCCCGGCCCTTCTAACGCGACCTGCTGTCCTGTCCCGGCCCTTCGACCAGTTAAACACGAGCTCTGCAGGAGGAAGCATCCATCCCCAGCGCCTTCTCCTCCTCCAGCCTGCCAGCTCTCCAGGCACCCGCATGCAGAGCTTGAACAATGCAAGGAACATCAGATTCCCGCCGCAGCAGGTGTTAGCACGTGCCAGCGCTGGTCTTGCACGGAGCCAGCTAGCTGGAGGGGGTGAGAGCTTTCATTTCCCCAGGCGCACCCGCAGCCGCACGGAGCAGCTCCCTGCTGCCGGTCCTTCTCACTGGCCCTTCTCGCACAGTCCACTGATATTCAAAACTCAGACCTGGCTTTAGCTTTGCAACCAGCTGTAAAATGCACGCTACAGACACCTTCCCACCCGCAGCGGGCTTGCAGCTCAGCCAGCTCAGCCTGAGCAGTCAGGAGCCGGCAGCCCCTGAGCAGACCTGCACAGAGCAGGAATGCCAGACCTGGCCTTACAGCAGTCTAGCAAGACCAGAGGCGTTTCAAAACATTTTGGCTTCCTTCCTGCCGAGCTCACCGGTTTGCTAGGAAATTATGCAAGAACCTCAAGGTCTGCGCAGCAGCAGGCCAGGCCTTCATCCATGCAGCGTTTACTGCAAACCGCAGCCTCACTGCTAAGGCCAGGGCGCACGCTGCTCCCGGAGCTGCCACCTTCTGCCCCTCACTTCTGCTTGCTTCTTCGATCCAACGGGAGCAATGCCTTGCTCCCAAAACAGCACTGCAGAACATCCAACAGTTCAGTGAAACCCCAAATGCCCAGAAAATGACTGCTGAAGGTCGTTTGCCTATTTCAGCCTTTCCTGCTTGCTGGTTCCCACCTCAAGCAGGGTGAGAAAGCTTAGCTCTGCTCTAACAGAGCTGGTACGTAGCACCTTCTGGTTTGGCGGTGGTGGGGAAGCACTGCTTGCTCCAGTGCAGTTACAAGGCTTACTGAGAAAATCTTTCCTCCTTCCTGGGAAACACAGGTAACCGTGCAGAGAAAATTCCTGGTCAGTGATGAGAGAACACCCTGACACACCATGTCCTCTGATGGTCCACAGTGCTATGAGGAGCTGCTGTATCCACTGGCACAAATTTGGTTCTAGGTAATGAAACATTTTAAGAAATTGCTCAAGACTTTCTGCATTTGGATGATGTTGGTAATTAAGACTCATCCTTCTTGCAGGCTTTCAGCTCTTCGTCTTATGTGATTTTAGCACCATGTTAAGTGCCTTTTTTTTTTTTTCCCCTTTTAAATCTTCTGAGTGACAAACCTGCACAGCATTTCAAGATACAAGCAAGTTCCACCCTAACAGAGCTCCTCACCCTTCGCCTGGCAGGTAGAGATTTTTTAAAAATTGATTTTCAAATAAAAAAGCATTGGTATCTTTTTTTTTTTTTTAAGTCAAGTTCCAACTCGGAGCAAATTCTTACCGCAGAGAGTACTGTGATCCCACCGGAGTAGTTGGCACAATTCCACTTTAAATTAGTGCTAACAGCACTAGTTTGAGCCCAGTTCTTTGCTGAAAGCTCCATCACACAGTTGGAAAGAGGTTACCCCGCAACTGAGGTGGTCTTGGCTAATAATCAGAAACGTTACTACACAAAAGCAGTTAGGACAACAATGACCATCTCATCTCTTCCCAGAAAGCCACCAGCTGCTGTAAGCTGACTGTTTTCTAATAGTTTGCTTTTCTTCTGGGCTGAAATGCAGAATAGTCAATATGGCAGTTAGAGTCTGCTGGCGACCAAGAGAATCTGGCAGTGTCAAAAATCTATAAACAATGTTCTTGAGGTATTCCAGATTGGCTCCCTCTCTGCTCTTATCTCTGAAGTTCTTCTGGATTTCGTTCTGAAGTGCTGATACCTCTTCCCGGTGCTTCTCCTCCTCAACCAAGACTTTCTCCTGGAGCTGGTGAACTTGCATTTCCAGTTTGTGCTTCTGCTTCCTCAGTGCTACAATTTCCACCTCTTTGCGAGCCAGCTGCTCTGCGTACAAGAAGAAGGTGGGCTCACTGTTGGCGGAGAGGTGAAGAGCCTGGGGGAGGATCTCTGAGGAATCATCAGCTGGTGAGTCACTGCTAGTGACGTCAGTCCCCGATGCCAGGTAGTTTTTGGATCCTTGAAGCCCGGCGTAAGGCAACATGACAGATCTCAGCTGCTCCAGCTCTTGGTCCTTTTCTGCCAGCACTGCCAGTGCCCGGTCCCGCTGCTTGTGCATCTCTTCCTCCAGCTTCAGCGCCCGTTCCCTGTAGTCCAGCTGGCATCGCTCTAATTCCTGCCTATGAAGTTGCTGCAGCTGGGACAACTCTTGCTTCTTGGCTTCCATGTCCAGCTGGTGCTGCTTCTCCATTTCCTCGGAGGACAGCTGAAGCACAACGTATTTCTCTTTCAGGTCAGCCAGCTGTTCTTGAGCTTCCTCCAGTTCTTTAGCCAGATTGCCATCTTTGGCTGACTTGTTCTTGAGAACCACTTGTGCCCTCATCTTGTACCTTTCAAACTCTTCCTTCAGCTGCTTCAGCTCCTGCTGATAGTACAAAGCAGTGGCCTTCTCGCCATCCCCAGCCTCAGTGCCCTTTGGCAGCTCCAGCTCACACAGCTTGTCGATGTCCAGAGCGGGCTGAGTCTTCTTTGCTGCTGCCTGCAAAAGCTTCTTCAGCTTCTCCATTTTATCCTTGAGAACATTCACGTCCAGATTGGCTTCTTCTACGTTTATGTCAACAGGGGACCG
The DNA here is from genome assembly GCA_013399115.1 of Anseranas semipalmata. Lineage (NCBI taxonomy): Eukaryota > Metazoa > Chordata > Aves > Anseriformes > Anseranatidae > Anseranas > Anseranas semipalmata. The sequence goes on along the minus strand of VXAA01002791.1, from coordinate 28,403 downwards.
GCTGGAAGCAGCGATGGCCAGGGTTTTGTTCTCCTGGTCCAACTGTACGATGCGGTCCTTTAGCTTCTGAATGACCATTTGGTCTTTCTGCTTGGCCTTCTCGTAAGTGCCGAGCAGTCCTGACACCTCGGAGACTTGGCCCTCCAAGTCGGCCACTCGCTGCTCCTCCATCTGGGCGTGCTGGCGGAGCTGCTCCTCTGCCTGCGCAGTCTGAGAGCAAAGAGACACGGCAGGGTTAGCTCATCTCAACGCTCTAGGCAGGAGGTCTGCAGTTCACGCGAGGGCTTAATTCTGCTCTGCTGAACTCCAAGCAAGCATGGGGCCATCCCTTCCCCTAACTTCCTACGTAAGCCCACACCCTGACATGCCTGCCTTTAAAATGGAGATTCAAGGATAAAATAAAATAATACAATAAAAATGTTGGTTTTGTTCCCTGCTCCGCAGAATTGCTGTTAACAGCATTATCTGCATTGCTGTAGGTGTGTGGGGGGCGGGAAGCAGCAAACTCATGTCGCAATCTGCTACAGGATTTTTTAAAATGTGCACGTGCCCTAAAGCTTTCATATATCTAACTGCGATTTACCTAAATGCTATGCTCTGTTGCATTGATATTAACGTAACTCAGTGGTTTCTGAGTAGCTACAGCGAACATCTGGTGTTTACAGTTTCTATTGCTATTGAGACCTGACCGTCCAGTAAGTTCTCTAGATGATGGCAGCACTTGACGATCACCACCACGAACTACCACACAGCTGGGATCAGGTCATCTCCACTCTGGAGACCACTTCCACAAAGAGGCAAATTGCATGAAATCAGCCTGAAGTCACTAATTAGATGCTTCAGATTAGAAAGAAGAAAACTTGTTCCAGACTGCGAGGAGATGAGGAGGTTCCCATTTGGGAGTGTTTCCAGCTGCAAATTCAGTTACTGGCACCAAACCCCTGAAGCCAGCCCCCCAGGGCATTGCTCCACAGCCCCCAGAGTTACGCAGGTTCCCCTTTTCCACCGCATCCCTCCTTCGAGCTCTCCTCTCTCCCCCGCACACACACAGGCAAGAGCCTTTCTCCCTGTATTTGCCTTTCTTCTTTCCCCAGAGCACCCCAAACCCCAGGGCCTTCACCAGCGCAGGTCCCCGGGAGCCCTGGAGCCAAACCACTTCGCGTGGGTCCCATCAGCGCAGATGGGCAATCCCACCAGCTGCACAGCGTCTTCCACAACGGACCACTGGTGCACCTCTGCAGTTTGTAGGCTTTGTCAGAGAAGCTGTGAAGTCCACAGAAATCTCTTATCAGCCGTGCTGTAGAATAAGCAAGGGGAAAGCTGATTCCCATGGCTTCAACAAGCAGGCAGCGCAGGTGCCTGACGACGCAGGCAGGAAAGCCCTCCTTACTGCACATCCACCTCAACCCTCACTGCGTACAGTTCCACCGATTTAGAGAGGGTTAGTCAGAGGTTATTTCCTTTTATGAGCTGTTGTAATTGTACCTCGCATTGCATTTAAATACTTTACAGAGACAAGACCACGTTCATTGCCACAACAGGTTGGAGCAAAGGTCTCTCCTCCCAAGCCTGGCTGCTGCCACACCAGAAGGTGCTCGGAACCGAATGACACTGTAGAGGACAGTCACTGTGCAACCAAACCCAGGGTCACCACCCACTGGTTAACATGACTTGCACACTGAATCACAAACAGCTTTTATTTTCCTCAGGGAATATCATCCCATCAAATAAAGCTACGATATTTTCCTCTGATATAAATCTCTTGGACTTTGCAGGATGGGGCAGGGAAGGAGAATCTAAGCTCCTCCAGCCTCAAACCCTGCTCCAGCTGCTGCCGCTACATGCCACAGAGCTGCTCTAGGGCCCCAACAGGGAATTACCTTCCTCATCTCCTGCAGCAGCTGCACTTGGAAGTGGTTCTTAAGGTTGGCCATCTCCTCCTGCAGATCCTGTACACGGGGGTCTGGTTTCTTTCTCTCTTCCTGAACAGCCTGCAGCTCTCTCTTCAGGTCTTCCACCTCCTGGCTCAGCTGCTTGATCTGCAGCTCGTACCCCTCCGCGCGGTCAGCCATGCACACCCTCCCGGCCAGCGCCTCCCTGGTCTCCTCCAGCTTCAGCTCCGCATCCTGGCGCAGAGCCCTCTCGCTCTGCAGCAGCTTCTGCAGCTCTCGCAGCATGACAGCGTGGTCGCTCTGCTCCTGGGCCCGGTCATGCTGCTGCGTGATCAGACGGGCTTTGGTCTCTGCGAGCTGTTCCTGGACAGACTTCAGCTCTGCCTCCAGCTTGTCGGTCTCGTCCTCTGCTTTCTTAATGGCATCATCCAGGTCCTGCTTCATCTTCTTCTTGTCTGCTTGGTATGAGGCTTCCATGCGGGACTTCTCCTGTGTGACTGTTGACAGAGCGCTGGTCAAGGTGGCCAACTGGGTCTTCAGCTGGAGCACTCTTTTATCAGCCTCACTAGCAGCAGAGGGAACATCCCCGCTGCTCGTGCTGACGCCGCTCTCCGAACCATTTGTCTCTTCTGATTTAAGAGAGGAGGCTGTCGCTGCGGGCTTATCATCCTCAGTCCCTTGCTCACCCTTGGTACTGGCCAAACTGGCAGCTGTGTCTGCACTGGTAGCTGTCCCCACGCTGTCTTCGCTGTGAACCGAGCTCTTGTCATCAGCAGAGTCAGCAAAAGAAGAGCTGGAGCTAGGCACGGACGCAGCCTGAACACCACTCAAGCCAATATCTGCCTCATGAGACGCGGACAATACTTTTAAGCTGGCTTCCAAGGCTTCCTTCTCATTGATTAGGCTCTTGTAGGCTATCACGACATCCTTCAGCCGAGCCTGGTAATTAAGAAGCTGCTTCTTCTGTGATTCAATCGTCTCTAGAAGATCTTTTTTACTCGGGCCACCTCCAAAGTTCATGCCAAACTTCTCCATGACTCTTCATGCAACCTGAAAGGAAAAAAAACGGTGCAAAGGCTGAACAAGCAGCAAAGGCATATTTGTGAGCAGCAGCAGCACGTGGGCACTCAGGACCATCGTGCCAAACCCCCCAGACCACCACGGAGTTAATGACTCTGCAGTGCACTTGTCACCATGCATTGAACCATATGCAAAGGGCCCGTACGCGCCAGGGGCTGCAGGTCTCAGTGCACCACCGGTGCTTTGAGGGCTACACGCCTGTGCTACAGCTTGGACGCCTCAGGTTTCTCAGCCAAAATCATAGGATTATAGAATACCCTGAGTTGGAAGGGACCCACAGGGATCATCAAGTCCAACTCCTGGCTCCACACAGGGCCACCCCAAAATCAGACCTCGTGTCTGAGAGTGTTGTCCAAACGCTTCCTGAACTCCAGCAGGCTCGGTGCCGTGACCACTGCCCTGGGGAGCCTGTGCCAGTGCCCAACCACCTCTCGGTGAAGAACCTCTTCCTGACACCCAGCCTGACCCTCCCCTGTCACAGCCCCATGCCGTTCCCTCGGGTCCTGTCGCTGTCACCAGAGAGCAGAGCTCAGCGCCTGCCCCTGCGCTCCCCTCGTGAGGAAGCTGCAGGCCGCCATGAGGCCTCCCCTCAGCCCCCTCTGCTCTGGGCCGAACAAACCAAGGGACCTCAGCCGCTCCTCACACGTCTTGTTCTCCAGGCCCTCCGCTATCTTCGCTNGTGCCTGCTGCGCCCCGGGGCACGGCCGGCCCTCCTGGCCGACGTGTACTCAGCCTGCTGCTAACCAGAACCCCCGGGCCCCTTCCCGCGGGAGGGAACGCAGCCGCCGCCAGCCCGGGGGGGCCGGGGCTTGGCCTTGGGTCGGGGGGGCGGGGCCGGCACC
>VXAA01002791.1:7471-24008 GCA_013399115.1 Anseranas semipalmata | reverse complement strand
ATCTTCTCCCGCATCTTCGGCAAGAAGCAGATGCGCATCCTGATGGGTGAGCGCGGGGCCGGGCCGCGGGGGCGGCGGCGCAGGGCCGGGGAATGGCGATGGGGATGGGGATGGGGATGGGGATGGAGCCGGGGCGGGGAGCGGTACCGGTACCAGTACCGGTACCGGCGCCGGTGACGCCGCCTCTCCGTTGCAGTGGGGCTGGACGCCGCCGGCAAGACCACCATCCTCTACAAGCTGAAGCTGGGCGAGATCGTCACCACCATCCCCACCATCGGTGAGCGCCCCGGCACCAGGCAGGGCCCTGTCGGGCACCGGGCACCGGCACCCTGTGTCCCCGGGCTGGCATGGAGCGGGATGTGCCACCGGCCACCCCGCTGCCCCCCGTTAATCCCGTGGGCTGTGTGGGTGGGGAGCCTGGCTCGTGCCCCGAAATGCCGCCTACGGTCACCGGCACGGGTGTCCCGGTGTCCCATCCCTGCCCGACCCGCAGCAGTGGGACTGAATTCGCCGCCCTGGCGTGCTGCCTCGTGGTTGGCGTCACCGCAGCAGGAGGTCCCAGCAGCCAGCTGGTGCCCCGCCAGCTCCCGGGCAAAGCCTTCGGCGAGGCACCCAACGCCACCGACCGTAGCATCGCCCCCGGGCTGGTGGAGCCGCGTCGGGAACCGGCTGAGCCGCTGGGGCGGGGAGGCTGGGGCTGGTCACCGCGGGGTGCCCCGATGGCCAGTCCTGCAGTGGTGGTCTGGGTGACGGGGCAGAGGGCACCCGCGGTGAGCTTGCTGCTGGTGTGGAGCTGGGAGGAGCGGTAACGCACCAGAGGGTCGCGCTGCCCTTCAGGGGGACCTGGGCAGGGAGAACAGAGCAGAGGAACCTCCTGAAGTTCAGCAAGGTCAATGCCAAGTCCTGCCCCTGGGGAGGAGCAACCCCAGGCACCGGGACCTGCTGGAGAGCAGCTCCAAGGAGAAGACCCCGGGAGGGCTGGTGGTTAAGGGACTGACTCGCACCAGAACGTGCCCTCGTGGCTGAGAAGGCACCAGCACCCTGGGCTGCCTGGGCAGAGCATTGCCAGCGGGTCCAGAGGGCTGCCCCTGCCCTCTGCCCAGCTCTGGTGAGACACGTCTGGGTGCTGGGTCTGGTGCTGGGCCCCCAGGACAAGGGGGACGGGGATGTACTGGAGTGAGCCCAGTGAGGGGCCACAGGGTGGTGGAGGGACTGGGGCATCTCCCAGTCCTGGGATTGCTGGGACTGCTCAGCCTGGAGAAGGGGCGGCTCGGGGGCATCTCAGCAGCGTGCATGAGTCCCTCCTGCGGGGAGTAAAGAAGGCTCCTCTCAGCCGTGCCCAGTGCCAGGACCAGAAGCACCGGGCACAAACTGGAGCACAAGAGGCTCCCTCAGGAAGCACTTCTGTGCCGGGTGGGTGCTGGGGCCCTGGCACAGGTTTCCCAGGGAGGTTGTGGAGTCTCCTCCTTGGAGATCTTCAAAAGCCATCTGGACGTGGTGCTGGGCAAACAGCTCAGGCTGACCTTGCTTTGAGCAGGGTTTGGACTGGGTGGTCTCCAGAGGTGCTTCCAACCTCTGCTGTCCCGTGATTTGGGAGTGTGAGCATCAGCTGCGCTGGGCTGCAGAAGTTTTCCAGGGGAGGCTCCCGGGAAATGGCTGGGGCAGTCACGTGTTGCCAGTGCTGGACAGCCAGCAGGGCCCAGATGAATGTGCTGGGTGATGCTTTTGAGCATGGAGATGTTTGGTTGAGGTCAGAGAGCTTTCCTGGGTGCCTTTCCGAGACAGCCAACCCATGGTACCAGTGCAGGTTGTGGGGGAACGAGGCCACGCACCTCGGTCTCCCCCCCATGGTGCCCCCCACCTTTCCCTGCGCCCCTGCAGGGTTCAACGTGGAGACGGTGGAGTACAAGAACATCTGCTTCACGGTCTGGGACGTGGGCGGCCAGGACAAGATCCGACCCCTGTGGCGGCACTACTTCCAGAACACACAGGTACGCGGAGCCGGTGTGGCCATGGGTACGGCACAGGGACCCCGTCAGTCCCAGTGCTTCCAGTCATCCGGATGAGACCACGCGGGCATTCCTCATGGGAAAGGAAGGGTCTGAGATGGAGGAGCCCTTGGGGGGACCAGGTGTGGGGCAAACAGGGCAGCGCTGACCCACGCAGTGCTCTGCCTCCACGTGGCTGGGGGCCCCTGTCCTCTACGTGTGTCACCCGTGGGGGACCTAGTGCACCAGCTGCCCGCTGCACACTGGCTTCTCCCGCAGGGCCTCATCTTCGTGGTGGACAGCAACGACCGGGAGAGGGTGCAGGAGTCTGCGGACGAGCTGCAGAAGATGGTGAGTGGCGGGGGGGACGCCCGCTCCCCAAGAGAGCTCTCCCCAAATTGGGGCTGCTGGCGCAGGGTGTGCTCCCTGGGGATGGAGCTCGAGGGTCAAATGGCGGCAGCAAATCTCAGGGATCAGGAGCACTTGCGAAGAGGAAAAATAGCCAAGAAAATGCTGTTTTATGTTATAATTAGCTGGCTGAGGCACTGAGACCACTGGCACAGGAGCCCACGGCCAGTGCACATCCCCTGCATTGTGCCACAGCAGCACCCAAAGCCGGCTCACTGAGCGGGGCGCTGGGCGCGGTGAAGCCCGGTGCGCACGGGGAGGGCAGGCAGCTGCCAGAGACGACGTCCAAAAGCTCGTCCGCGTGGCAGGGATCGTTCGCTCCTTGGCTCGCTGGGCACAGAGCATCCTTGGGGCGGGAAGCGGGCGCAGAGCTGAGCACGCAGCAGCCTGGGAGAGGAAAGCCTGGTGCCTCCTGGCTGCTCCCTCTTGTCTGCAGAGCCCCGTTCCGTTTAAAGGGCAGATCTCTGCTCTGCTTTTGTTGGGAAGACCCTGACAACCCGGCTCCCCTGGCACTAGCACGTTTGCAGCAGCGATCTTCATCTGGAGGAGAGCAGTGCCCTCTCTGTCACTTGGGGACCTGCCAGGGGGCTGACAGCTGTCCTGTGTGAGTGTGGCGTTGGTGCAGAGCTCAGGAGCTCCAGCTGCAGGGGCACTGATACCTCCAATGCCTCCGCGCTGCAGGAGCCCTGGGGTTTTCCATGCAGCGGGGGCCCCGTGCGGTCATGCTGCTCTGGCCCCGTCGCTGCCACAGGGTGCAGGGACGCAGGGCTGGAAGCTCAGAGGTCACCAAGCCCAATGGGCAGCGATGGATGGGGGCATGAGGGGAGCCAAGGTGCGGGGAGGGGGCAGAGGAGCCGGAGCCCACACGGCTCAGCCGTCCCTGCTGCTCCGCAGCTGCAAGAGGACGAGCTGCGGGACGCCGTGCTGCTGGTGTTCGCCAACAAGCAGGACATGCCCAACGCCATGGCGGTGAGCGAGCTGACCGACAAGCTGGGCCTGCAGACGCTCCGCAGCAGGACTGTAAGTGCACGGGGACCTCTGGGGCCTCGGGGCCACCGCAGGGCGCGTGGCCAGAAGCCCGTTCCCCACCTTGCTGGCTGCCACCTCTCCCTCTCCCTCTGTTTTGCAGTGGTACGTGCAGGCAACGTGTGCCACCCAGGGCACGGGCCTCTACGACGGGCTGGACTGGCTGTCGCATGAGCTCTCCAAGCGCTAGCTGCAGCCGGCAGCGCGGGGTGCAGACGAGCCGGAGACACCTCTTCCAACCGCTGTTCTGTTTGATTTTCTTTACTTATTTTTTTTGGGGGGGGTGTTTTTCCTTTCCCCCCCAGCGTGGCCTCGTCTCTGTGTGTTTATCTGGTAGGACTTGAACCTCAAGGACTCTTCAGGCAGCTCCGCCTCGCAGCGCCCTGCCTCTGCCCCGACCGCTGCGTGCTGGCTCTGCGCTGCCCGCAAGCGTCCCGCGGGGCCGGGTGAGCGGCTCGGGCCGTGCGGATGCTGTGGGAAAGGAAGGATCCTGCTTTTTATCCTTCGATAAACTGTATAGTTCTCTTTCTCTTGGGGAGGGGGCGTATGGCTGCGTAACGTGCTGTTGTACGTGGAGTAATTAAACACCACCACTTTGTACCCTGCGCCCGGCGCGTTCCTGGCTGCCTCCGGGGGCCACCTTGGAGCCCCGCTCTCCACGCGCATCCTCAACGAGCATCTCAGGGCACGGGGATTTTGGCCTCAATAAAACCTTGCCTGCGCTATGCTAGGACACAGAAGAGGTGGGCAGAAGCTCTGCAGGTGTGTCCCGTTGTCCCCTGACCCATCCGATAGCTGCCCCGGTGGCCGGGTGCTGCCGGGAGAGGTTTGGTGGTCTGCTCATGGCCGGTCCTGGTGCTTGGGTCGTGCCGGGAGGGAAAGCCCCTGTGCTGGCATGCAGGGTCAGCTCAGGGCATGTGCTGCGGGAACGCTAATTGGGTTGTAATTAGTGGGACTGCACAAAGCCTGATGGCAGGAGTGAAGCCACGTGTGCTCAGCCGCTGCCCCCTGCTGAGTGATGGCAGTGGAAAAGCTGTGGGGGCACCTCCGCACTTGGGCCCCACGGCCCCTCCCGGGCAAGGAAGGTGACGATGGGCACGGAGCACCCCTGGGGACTGCCAGCAGCATTGCCACATGCGTGTGCGGGGACACGTGCATCTTCCTGCGAGGGGCTTGTGTGTCTCCTAGCTGCGCGCCTCGCAAAAGGGCGCTCCCCGCACTGGGCTGAGCCGTGCGCTGCCTGTCCCTGTGGGGGTGCGCAACCTGATGCGGGTTGTTGCCTTCGGTGGAGGAAAGGGTGGGCTGGCAGGGCCGGGGGTTCCCTGGGTGCTTGGTGCGAGGTTTCCCAGGAGAGTGCAGAAGTCCTGAGAGCGGGGCCATGGGCAGAGCACGGACAAGGGGCGGATGTCCCCAGGTGGTCCCACGGTGGGGGTTAAGCCATGGCTGGGGGAGGGCTGCGGGGTCCTCTCCTCAGCCTGTTCCCCACACCGTGCTCCTGCCCTGCATTTGCAGCCTGAGCTCTGGACCTCACGGGGGTTGCTCCTGCGCTTAGCAGCCCAGCAGCTGATGCCCCACCAGCTCAGGGACCCCAGGACACAGCAGCTCCTGGTCCTTGCTTCACCCCGCAAGGATTTCCCGAGCCGTGCTGCGAGTGAAGCCTGCACCTCCTGACTGGTGCCTGGGAGCCTCTCCCCCGGTGCCTCTCCCCCGGTGCCTCTCCTCTGGCTTCAAGCCCCAGTGGGGCAGCAGCCCCAGGGTCCCAGGAGGTCCCAGGACTTCAGCTTCACTGTGGGCATTCAGTGATGCACAAGGCGTCCCGCTGCATCACCAGCAGCACTGGGGAGGAGAGGCAGGAGCGGCTTTGCAGGGTTTCATGGCTCACATCCATCCTGCCCCAGGCGGGGCACTGGGCTTGATTTACAGCATGGCCAGCGAAGTCCTTGCGGGGCTGAGAAAGGACCAGGAGGAGCCACGACCCAGCTGGTGGGGCATCAGCCGCTGGATCAGCCGTGCCTGTCAGCTCTGGGTGCTGGGCTCCCCCCCAAATCGTGCACAGTCCCGCTGGCACTGGGGACAGCTGCGTGCCCCCATTGCCCTGGGACAGCCTGGAGCAGTGGCATGGGGGGTCTCAGCTGTCCAACCTGTGCTACCCCTCTCCCCGTGGCATGGCGCACTGGGGAGCCAGAGCCCTGCAAGCCTGCTCTCTGAGAGCTGGGGAAAAAAATGTTTGTAATTTAATGCCCCATTTACCAGCAGTTCCTCAAGCCTGGTCTGGACATCAGCCTCAGACTGAGATGAACAGTGCCCTATAAATGGCAGCTGTGAGGCTGCGGGGCGTCGCTTTGGCACCCAACCGCTGCCACCTCCAAGCCGGCAGCCCAGGAGCGCCCGTGCCCTTTCCTTCTCCGTGACACAGTGCAGCCCCACCAGCGTGCTGCTCACCCTGCCTCGGTCCCTTCGAGTGCTGCCATCCCCATGTCCCCGCTGCAGGCGGGTGTCCATCTGCTCCAGAGCCCCCTCTCCTCCGAGCTGGAGGTGCTTGGATGTGGTGGTTGGAGGGGACAGGACATGTCCCTGTGACCACACTAAGGTCCCCCATCAGCTCAGCGCAGCTCCAGGACCCCTGCAGAGGTCTCTGCTGGTGGGGTTCAGCCAGGTGAGTTCAGCAGCCGAAGATGCCAACCCTGAGGCCTGCTAACTAAATTATTAGTTTTACATGTCATGCATTTTTCAGGCAATTTTTTTTTTTTTTTTAGTGTTTTTGGAGGCCTATGTATGAAAATGCAGTTCGCATCCCCGTCCCCATGCCATCCCCATCCCTGTCCCCATGCTGCCCTCACCATCCCCATCTCTGGGGCTGAGTGTGGTTGAAATCCCAGGGCCTGGCTCCCCCCAGCACTTTGGGGGTGAGCCCCATCACCAGCCCCAGGACATCCAAGCAGAGCCCCAGTTGTGCTGCTGGCTCTGGGGAGGGCACGTGGAGCTTGGGGGGCACTGAGCACTTGGACAGAGCGTGGGAAGAGTGGAGCTGGCGGTGCTCAGGGGCTCGGGGGGCCTGGGAGCATCCCTGCTCATCTCCAGCTCGTGGCTGCACTCGGATGTTGGAGAAGTGGGGGTGGGAACAAGCCTGAGCCTTTTACCAGGCTGACCGATGGGGATGTCACGGCTGCACACTCCTGGGATGCTTTGTGCACTTAGAGGTACCGTAGAACATTTTTTGCTTACAAAAATCATTTTTTCCTGTTTATAAAGCACTAAGCTGGAGCCCAGCATCATCCCAGGGGAGAGGGGGGCCCTTGTGCTGCCCAGCCCGGTCTGTCAAGGCTGGGCTCCCAGACAGGGGCCGTGGGGTGCATGGGGATGGTGACAGGCGGGCAGTGTCCCCATGAGGCCACCCTTGAGCTGTTTCCTCTGGCTGAACGAAACAATCTGTTTCCTTCAAATAAAATAATGCTCTGTGCTGGTGATGGTGCTGGCTCCATTGCTAAATTCAATTTCTAAATAAACAAAACCCGAAAACTTTTTATTTAGAGCAAGGAATAAAAGCATGGGGCTTGCTGAGACTGATTTTGGTGCAAACTGTTCTTCAAATCAATGCAAATTAACACGCAGTTTTGGTCCTTTTTTTATAGTCAAGTCCCTGCTGTGGGGATGATGCCCTCAGCCCTGCAGCGTGCTGCGAGGGAGGAGGGGGGTGTCAGAGCCAGGGGCGTCAGAGCTGGGGGTGTCAGAGCAGGAGGTGTCAGAGCCGGGGGTGTCGGGGCCGGTGCCCCCCGAGCAGGGGGCTGGAACCTCCCTGGTGCTTCCTCCGGGGGGGGCTCGGTCTCTGCAGCAGCACCCAGCCTCTGCGCCTGAGCCCGGCGCGGCGGGGTGGCAGCGTGGGCACTCAGTGTCCCTCCTCACGTGCGGGTAATGCAGTTTTCTGACGGTAATTTGAAGGTATTGAGAACAGGAGGGGAAAAGAGACTTGAAACGGAGCGAGGGATGCTGGTTCGGGGACACAGCGGTGACACTGCCCACCCTTCTGCGAAGGCTGGCACAGGGATGGGGGGGGGACACGGCACCGGGGAGGTGACAAACTCTCCAGTGTGGCAAGGGGGTCCCCGAGGCGCTTGGCTCCTGCTGCCTGGCCCCGACCGCCACCAGGGATGTGGCCGCAGTCCTGGTCCCCACAAGCCACGCAGGGCCACTGAGGCGGAGGCCGGTGGCCGGGCGCAGCAGGAGGTGAAGCTTTCCTGCCTTGGGGACGGCAAAGCCTGCAGGGACTGCGGGATAACCCCAGGCGGGGCAGTGCAGCGGAGTTGCAGCACACGCGCTGTCCTCCTCACTGAGCTCCCGGGAGGGACGGGAGTCCTGGTTTGGCGGGGCAGGTGCTGAGCTGACGATGGCCCGGCTGTCACCACTGCATGTGGCCGTCCTCGACCCCTGTGTGTGCTGGAGCCCCTGCCCCACCGAGCGCCCTCAGAGCCAGGGGCACCCAGGTTCGTGGAGGCAGGTGAGGGGCTCGGGCACGCAGCAGGCAGCAGCGGGGTGCAGGTGGACACGGGGGGGCAGCAGGGTGAACAGGGGACCCTCCAGGGGCTGCCAGGGAGCCGGGGGGGGGCTGCCGCTGGGGGCCAAGCCTGCAGGATGGCACACGGGGCTCAGGCAGTGGGGCTGGGGACACCCACCCCACTGCAACCCTCCCATGGGGCCGGGGCCAGGCAGGGAAGGGGAGCAGCTCCCCACACACTCCTGCACCCCCCGGGGCCCCACAGCGCACCGTGCGCTCCCTTCCTGGCCATACCCAGGGGTCCCAGCCCCTGCGTGCACCCCCTGCCCCATGGCCCTTTTACCGCAGCAAGCATCGTCCCAGGCGCAGGGGCCGGAGGTGCAGAGGTGCAGTGGGGCTGGGGGGCCGGGGTGGGCACCGAGGCGGTGGCTGTGACCGTGGAGGGGCTCCAGCGAGCTGGTGGGGGCAGCCAGGAGGTGCTGAGTGGGGAGCAGAGAGTGGGACGTCACCGAGGGGACTTGCACCCTTGGGAGCAGCTCTTGGAGCATCCCCTGGGGAGGGCACCCTGGTGCCCCCCATCTCCCGCATGCCCCAGCCCTCTGGGGTGCCCCCATGGCAGTGGCTGGGGGATGCCGGGAGGCGCCGCAGCCCCCCGGGTGCAGAAAGGGGCCTGGACCCTCTCCTACCTGTGCGGAGATGGAGGCTGTCACGGCGGGGGCGTGCGAAGCAGCCCCGGGGGGCAGGATCCAATCACACCAGGAGCCTGTGTGGGGAGAGCGGGAGGGCAGCGCACCCTGCGTGGAGACCCTGCTTTTGGGCTGGGGTTTCCCTTTTCTGGGGGCATGGGGAGCAGCTGTGCCCCCTCCCCAGCCCAGATGCAGCCGTGCTCCCTCCCAGCCCCTCCCCGGGCGTCAGGCGCGGGTCCCGACCCCTCCACCCAGGGGCTGTCACCTGCAGCGCCAGCCTCCAGCCTCTGCTTGGCCTCCCGCCTCCATTTCGCTCTTCTGTTTGAGAACCAGACCTGGGAGAGGAAGGAGGGGGCTGAGGCCGTGCCCCCCCTGGGCCTGGGCCTGGGTCTGGGCAGAGCCCCGGCTCTCCGGCACGGCGCACTCCCAAGGCAGGCGGTCCCGCAGGTGGGGGCACCGGCTCTTCATGTGCGGAGGAAAGGGGCTGATCCTGCATCTTCTCCACCTCAGCATTCATGGGGTTGCAAACACATGCCAGGCTGCGTGGTGTCCGTCCTTATGTAGCCCAGCACGGGGCATGGGACAGTGCCATGGAGCGTGCCGTGGAGCATAGCATGGACCATGGCACAGACTGTGCCACAGAGTGTGCCACGGAGCGTGCCACGGCTCTGCAGCGCTGTGCTTCCCTCCCCTGCATCCCTGCCCTGCGGCACCATCCTGGGGCCCAGCACCATGCCGCTGCCAGCAGCAGCGTCACGGTTTGTAGACGTCCCCACATGTCGAGGGACATCGGGCCAGGAGGGAGCCCAGGCTGGGACCCCCCCAGCTGCCCCAGCCCCAGCCGGGTGCTGCTGGCCGACAGGCTCGGGCTGCAGCCGCAGCGTGGCCAGCTCCTCTTACCCTGATGGTTGTGTCCGGGAGCTGGGTGGCTGCAGCCAGTCTCTCCCGGGTGGCGGCGTCTGGGTACTGTCCCCTCCGAAACTCTGCAAGGAGGATCGGGGTGCGATCAGCCTGTCCAGCACAGTGACCCCCCCCCAGCGCCCCGTGGCATGGGGCAGGCAGGCCGAGTGCCCCGGCTCAGCCGCTGTCCTGGTGGAGCCGCACCTTTCTCCAGGGCCTCCGACTGCTGGCTGGAGAAGACCGTCCTGCTCCGGTGCTGGATGCCCAGCGGGAGCTGCCGGCTGGACGTGGAGCCCCAGGGAGGGCACTGGGTCCCCGGAGCACCGGCCACACCGGCTTCAGTGGGTGAGCAGCAGCCCAGGGGATGCAGGATGGAGGTGGGGGTGAGTGGGGAGACTGCGGGGACAGAAAGGGAGAAGGTGCCTGGGACTGCGCCCACGGGGCTGTCCAGAAGGGGCAGGGACAGGGCAGTGAGGGACAGAGCCCCTTTGCTTCAGGGGCACAGGGGCAGCGTGGGAGTGTGCAGAGGGGCAGAGTGCACGCGTGTGTGCGCGTGTGTGTATGTCCATGTGCATGCATATGCTTCCACACGTATATATGTGTGCGCGTGGCTGTGCACACAGCCGGGAGGACGGTGGTGGCAGGAGCTCTCCGCACCCTCAGAACCGGTCCCTGCTGCGGGGTGCAGCCACCCCAGCCCCTGCTCCCCGGGGCCTCACCCCCCGCCAGCCTCACCCCGTGGCAGCGGGTCCCTCGCCAAAGCCCGGCTGGCGGCAGGGCACAGGTCACTCTGCAGGCTCCTCAGCACCCGGTTGATGGAGGAGACCTGGGAGGGAGAGACAGGGCTGTACCGCGAGCAGGGGTGCACAGCACCGCGGCTGCAGGGTGCAGCAAAGGAGGGAGCAGTGGGTCCCAGCAGCGAGGCAGGGAGGAATCAAAGCTGATGCCCCAACACCGGTCCCTGAAGAGCTCCCCTGCAGCCGTGCCAGGGCCACCGCACACCTGAGCACGTGCCAGGGATTCTCCATGCCAGGGACATGCCCATCTGCTCCTAACATCTGCTGAGACAGGCAGCCCTTCCATCTCAGCGAGCCAACAAGATCTGATGTGAGGCGACCTGCACATCAGAGCTGGGGCCCGTGGGGTTTATCGTGCTGGGTCTGTGATCCGGGAATACGGCTCTCTGCTCTGGCATCACAGATTGCACTTTGTTACCTCTGCCTACCGGGGGCACTTGTAGCAGACTCATCGCTACAGCAGTCAAACAGGCTGGGAACGGCTGCCAGGGCTCTCCTCTGCCGCGCTGCTTTAGCTCAGAGGCAGTCCTTTCCCCTCCCCTCCCTGCCCAGGGCTTTTCTCCTCTTGCCAGGAAGCCCCAGAGACAGAGCCCGGCCCTGGGCTGCACCCTGCCCTCCTCGGGACTCGGCTGCTGCTGCGCGTCACCCTTGGAGTGACACAGGGCATGGTGGCTGGGTGCGGATGGGGACAAGTCCCCCAGGACATCCGGACCTTGTCTCCACAGGGTGGCTGCGGCACATTTCCTAATGCAGACGGCAGGCCCAGCTCCCCAGTTCATCCCAACAATCCGGGCTTCACTCCTGCTTGCTTCTCCCACCGTCAACCCTCCAAGCACCGAGCATCCCTTCGTGCCCGCTCCCACTTCCCCAGTGCGGGTCCCCCACCCGCAGGACCCCAGCTGTGGGCTTGGACCCTGCACGGTGCCTGATCCTGGCATCCCCATGGCCCCCCCGGCCGGGACTCACGCTGGGGGTCCGGTTGCTGGTGCAGATGCCCTCAGCGTGCAGCTGCCGTCGGATCTCCCAGGCGAAGAGGGACGGCTGCTCCTGCTTCAGCTGGGCGATCCGGGCCACCACCTCGGGGGTGGCCGTGCGGGGCTTGCTGCCCCCGATGGCCTTGGGCTCCACGGCTCCCGTCCGGTAGTAGCGGCCCAGGATCTTGCTGACACAGCCGTTGGACACCTGCGGCACGGAGCGGCTGGGGCGGGCGCTCAGCGGGAAGGGGGCTGGGAGGGCGAGGACCCCCCCGGCCCAGGCGCACCTTGAGGCTGCGGGAGATGTCGGAGGTGCGCACACCGCAGGATGCCAGCTCGATGATCCTCTTCCTCTTGCAGGCGGGGAGGGGGCGGCCGTTCACAAAGAGCCCCCCCAGCTGGTTCACGCCGCTGGGGCCTGGGGAGAGGCCAGGCGGGCAGTGACAGGGGACAGGGGTGGCCAAGAGGAGGGACGCTGTCTCCCCTTCCCTCCCCAGCTCTCCGGGAGGCTTTGCGGGGTGAAGGACTGGGGTTCGGGGGGCCCCATCCTCTGCGTGCTGAGTGGGGGCTTGGCGGGGCCAGGCAGCGGGACTTTTTGCTCAGAGCTGCTCGCTTGCTGGGGTGCGCGTGGTGCAGGGGCCACCCTGTGCATGGGCACAGGCAGGGTGCAGGGGGCCCAGGAGGGAAGGGGGGACCAACCCAGGTGATGCTGGCAGAAAAAACACCCCATGAAAGTGCACGGGGAGGAGGACAATCCTCCTGGTGGCAGCAGCGAGGGGAGGCTGTGCAAATGGGGGTGCCAGCAGCTGGGGCAGGCAGGGAGGCACCGAACCTCACTGGGAGGCCAGGAGGACCCTGCAGAGCCACACGTGTCAGCTGCCAGCACCAAACGCAAAGCAGCAGGGAACAGCAGCCTCATTGCCACAGAGCAGGGGCTGGCATGGCACCTCCCCGATGTCCCCAGGACCGCGGATGCAGGGACTCTGTTTCCCGCAGCCACCCTGGTGCAGCCACGGCGCTCACCTCGATGCTGCATGGTGAGGCTTCACAGGGCTTTCAGTGCTGGGGAATTTTCAGGTGGTTTTTGTGAGGGGGGATAAATCAGTGCCAGCATCCAATGCGCGGCCACGTCCCCTGCCCACTCTCCTGCAAAAAGAAAGGGGAGCAAAAGCAGAAATACCAAGAGGAGGATGGAAACATTCAAGGGCATCAGACGGTCATTGCACTCCAGGGGAATGCAAATGGGGCTGGGGCTTTAAAGTGCTCACAGGGCTGGAAGAGGCCCTTGGGCTTGGAACTGCCTTGAGAGATGCTGGGAACGCTGCCTGCACTCCTGTACCAGCACTGCCTGTACCCAGTGGTGTGCGGCTGAGCTGGCTTCGCTTTTGTCCCGGTGCCTGCAGGCACTCCCTTGGGTGAGCCGCAGCTGGCAGAGGGCTTCCCTGTGCCCCCCCAGAGCCAGGCTGTCCCAGGGACGGAGGGGCAGGAGGTGGCAGGGGCAGAGGAGCTGACAGGAGACTCTCAGGGACACAGCCCGAGTGTCTCTGCAGCCCACACACAGCTCCACCAGCAGCCGGGGGATGCGCACAGCTCAGGAACTGGGTGATGTCCAGGCCAGCACAGGCTGATGTCTGCGAACCTCCCCGGCTGCAGCAATCCACAGCTCAGGGGCTCCCCCGGCCAGGGGGGCTCCTCCTGTTCATAACCCCATGGGGGTTTTGCATCTCCAAATTGGCCCAGTTCTTTTTGAAGCCACACAGCGTCAGGCTCCCATTTATCCCACGCCAACACGTCCCGCTGCTTCGCTCTGTGCAGCCGGAGCGCCGCCTCCTGCCACTGCCTTCTGACATCCCTATTGCTGCTTCCCTTCCATTCCCCCAGTTCAATCATTTCAGGGGACAGAGAGCAGTGACTCCCTCTTCTTCCCCTGCATGCTACCAGGATGTCACGGACTTCAGCATCTCTTTCTTCGTCCCTTCTGGTATGAAAAGCTGGTGCACACGGTGCTTTCCCGGGGCTGGGGTGGTGCACGGGCACAGGGGGGAAACGCAGCCGTGGCTGGGCAAGGGAAGTGGAGGTTTGCAGCACGAAGCAGGGATGGGAAGCAGGGGTGCCCCGGGCCCCCTCCATCTGGGCCACCACCCCTGCGAGGGGCTGCTGTCAGCGCTGAGCATCCCCCAATCTCCGGTGCATGCAGCACTCTGTGCCCTCGGGGTGGCCGTGCCCAGGGGTGAATGTTGCCCTCGGCTGTCTGCATGGCTCCAGTGGCACTGCCCTCCTCTGAACCTCCTCCAGCTTCCCCTCGGCTTGTTTCAAACCCAGCTGATCTTTCCCACATGAATCAGAGCTTCCCTGAAATCACTCCAGGTTCACGCTGCTCCGCACGGGAGCAGGACCTGGCACCTGGTTGTCCTTGCACTTGCAGGAGAGCAATGCCATGGGCTCTGTGGAGCTACTGCTGATTTACACCAGCCTGAGAAAAAGCAGGATCAGGAGCTCTGGTTTTATGTGCAAAAGCTTCGGGGCTGATTCATGAGCCATTTGTCACCCACTTGAACCCCTCTCTGCTGCCTGCCCGGCAGCTCCAGGCACAAGTGCCTGTGCGCTTCCCCCCGGCTTCCTCGCAGGCAGCGCATTTATTCCAGGGGTATGCTCTGGCTCCGTGCTCCGACTGCACTGCCATAAATCCAGGGTTGCTCAGCTGCAGACAATGGCATGGGGCTGGATTTACAGCACTGTGTGTCACCCATCCAAGGGGACATTTGCGAGGGACAACACGCTGACAAGGAGCCTCTCCTCCTTCAGCCGGAGCCGCGACACTGTTCTGCCATCACCTCTGGCAGCTCAGCAGACCGTGGCTGGGTTTCCCCACACACACGCACGCTTCCAGAGTCCCTGCACTTTCCACTGAGAACTCTTCCAAGTCCCCAAGTGCTTCTGCTTACCCGCCACACCTCCCCTCACCCCAAATCCTGACCTCAGGCAGTCCCATGGATTGAGATACCAATGCACAGCGACCGAGGCAAACCCCTGCAGGGACAGCCCCAGCACACCAACCCCTCTGGAGCAAGCGCTGCCCCACATGCTCCACAAAACGCAGCTTTCACTGGGGCCAGGGGAGCAGCCCCATGTCTCACTGCACAGAGCCGATTGGGGATGGTTCCAGCGAGGGTGCTGGTGCCAGCCCTTCTCTCGAGGAAAATCCCATTCCCCTCCCTGCTCATGCAGAAATGGTTGTGGCCACTAATGAGCAGCGTGCTGAGCCACAGCAGTGCCACACAGACCTGCAGCTGCTGCTGCAACCGCTGCCTTGACAAAGTCCCAGGCAGCCTGGCTGGCACAGCTGCTAAACCTGGAATTTAACCTGAAATACCCCAGAAAACTCCTGCATGTCCCCAGCGCGACGGTCTCCCTGCTAGAGTCTCCTAACCCCATAGCAGCATTTGCAATACTTCCCTGCACAGCTTGGGAACATTGTTTGGAGACACTGACTGTGACTACAAAATCCAATAAAAGCAAAATAAATCCAGGTAGCTCAACAACAGGGACAACTCAGCAGACTTCCCTGAAATGCCAACATGCAGTGCACCCAGTCTCTCTCTCCGCTAGGAAGGGGGTGGGCTGACCCCTGTGCGAAGCACACGAGGCTGTGCACAGTGGCAGAGGACAAGCCTTTCAGCCTTTCCCACCGGGACAAGTTTCCCCATGGGGGTCAGCATAGCCCCGCTGGCATTCCCTGGCTTTGCACCAGCCGAGGGCTTGGCCAGGGCTACAGCGGGAGACACTGGGACGTCTTTCCCCAGGGTGCGCTGGGAAAGCCAAGCACGGCTCAGAGATGTGAGCTCCACAGCCCCTCTTGGGTCCTGTCGAGGGACCTCAGCTGTAGCCGGACTGGTGAGCATGGTCCTCGTGCAGCACGAGGAGGCGAGGTGAGGACAGGAGTAAACGGGACAGGAATGGACTGGGAGAGATCAGAGCAGATCCTTCCCAGAGGAAGCTCCAAACCTTCTCAGTGTTAAAGCATCTTCGCCACCCTGTTGCCATCAGGAATTGCTCACTGTGGCTGCACAGGTGAACCTGCCCTGGCCAGAAGTTATAACCCCACACTCCCCATGCAGCCCTCCCACATCTGAGCTTGCCCCATGCTGAATTGTGTGTGTGTGCAAGCATGAGTGGAAGTGTGCACACCTATATGTGTGTGCATGCATGCACACAAATCTGAGTGCATTTTTGTGCATGGACGCACGCTTATGCACACACATATTCCTTCCTCAGTGCGAGTTTGTGCACCTGAGTGCGTTTTTGTGCATGGATGCACATTTATACATGCACACATTCCTTCCTCAGTGCAAGTTTGTGCACATGTGCCCGTGCACACCTACACGAGTGCATGTGCTCATGCATGCACCTGTGCATGTGCACGTGTGTCCATGCCCGTTCGTGCATGCACGCGTGCCCATGCGAGCGTGTGCCCGCGCATGGGGGCTCCCGGGGGGGTCGGTACCTGTGGATCCGAACCGGGCCGTCCTCGGAGCCAGCCGGTGCTGCCGTGCTGCTGCCGTGAGGGGCTGCTCAAGAGGGAGCGGGGCCGTGATGTCACGGGGCAGGAGGAAGAGGAGGAANCAGCGGGCGGCGGACAGCACGTGCCCCGCCGCGTCCCGCCCCGAGCATCCCCGCAGCCCCCGGCGGAGCCTCCCCGGAGCCCGGCCGGTGCCTTGCGAGCCCCGGGGTCTGCGCTCCCGCGTCCCCCGCAAAGCAAACAGGGACAGGCTGTGTTGCAGACACACCTGCCATATGGTAGAGTGCTTCGGATTCAATCATAAATCCAGGCCAGATTCTGTTTTATTACGTGGATTTTTTTTTCCTGCATTGAACAAATAGAAGGCGGCCCGGGGTGGATGGGCACTGCGGGGACTGCCCCGGTGTGCAGCCCGAGGCCCGGCACAGATGGCCCCCCTCGCCCGGGCCGCAGATAAAAACACGTTGTAAACCTTTCAAGTAAAATATTTGAAGAGCAAATATTAGCAAGCGAGGAGCCCTGCGACGCGGCCCTCTTCGCCCAGCCCCGGGAGTAATTGGCCATTATTAGCACCCCGCTCCCGGCCCCCACTCTCCCCGCAAAAGAGGCCGCCTTTGAAAATGCCATATGCTCCGAATTACACATTAACCACAGCCCTCCGGGGCCCGGGCCCGGGCCCGGCCCCAGCCCCCGGGGAGCCGCGGCGCGGCCCCCCCCGACGGCCCCGGGGCGCCCCAGCTCCCCCCG
>VXAA01002790.1:20037-46903 GCA_013399115.1 Anseranas semipalmata | reverse complement strand
AGGGCATGGTCGCTGCAGCCCAGTCTGCCTCCGATCCTAACTTCTTTAATAAGTTCATCACATTGGTGAGCACCATGTCCAGTAACGCTTCTCCTCTGGTTGGTTTGTCTAATACCTGGAGGAAGTTATCCTCAATGTACTTCAGGAGTCTCCTGGAATGCTTATAGCCTGTTGTGAGACTTTCCCAGCAGACATCCAGGTGGTTGAAAACCCCCATCAGGATGAGAACCTGCAAGCGCGGTGCTTCTTGTAGCTGAAGAAAGGCCTCACATGGTGTAGTTGCCATTGTCTTGCACAGAGCTGAAATCTCTGTTATTTAGTCAATAGAGCAATGCACAAAAATGGTTTCAATGATTATCAAGTAATTCTGTAGTTTAAAAAAAAATTAAAAAGAGTATAAGACCTTTTAAAAGGTCCTTCAAACATCTTCAGATGAAACTTTAGTCTCAGTTATCATGCTTTCTCTATCATCTTTGTGTTATCTGTCTGCCAAAGAAGTGTAATACATAAGCTTCCCTATTAATGATACCTTCAAGAAGGCAATTTTGGCAGCTTTTCAGCAAGCTTAGCAACATACTGTGAAGGTAAACAAAGAGAAATTCATTTCTCTATGAAGTCTTGCAGGGATAAACAAGCAACCTCTACATTTGACAGCTTGTTCTAAAATGGTCCTTCCTTGAAATCAAATCATATTTTAATGCTCTTTAAATTTAAAAACTACACAGTTTTAGATAAATCTAATTAGTCTACAATGCACATGTATTCTGCAATATGGCTCTCAAAAAGTGTTTTAAACCTACTGCTTAAAACATCTTGTTTACACAGAAAACAGAAAGGGGAAAAAATGAAAAGATGCATTGTAACTTGCTATGAACAGTGTATTCGCAAGACAAAAGAAGAAAACAGCAACAGATACCATGTTTTTTTAAAACGCACTTCACAATGCACTCAGTGTTTCTAGACAACAGTGGGAGCTGTTGCTGAAGCTGGAGGTAAATGCTAGTGTTGCTAATTAAAACATAGGCAACTGAGACACCAGTTGCAAATAACTCGTTTTCAGCAAAGGGAGGGTTTGATAATCAGTTTTATGTGTGAATTGTTTTTATACATTAAAGGATGAAGAATTTTAGACTGTTCACACTGCATTTTTATAGAAATGCAAACACTTCTCTTTGATTTACTTTAGATAATCTAGAGGATGTAAAATAGAAGCTCCTACTGGGGAGGGTTTGCTGAACCACTAAAATAATAGACAAAGAAGAATGCTTAGTAGTACAATTTACTAGCAAAAACAGATTGTGCTTCAGTTCAAAATAACACTTCATGTTATTTTACAGGAGACTTTTATTCGTATAATTAGGATTTAATACCCAATCATGAAATAATCTGTCAGAGACCTAACATCAGTGAAGACAGTTTTGAGAATTTCCTTATTGTTACTTTTTTCCTTTGTGTAGGAAGCATCAATTTTGAAAGGATTTTTTTTTTCTCCACATGGAGAGAGTTGTAGCTAGTTGCTAGCTAAGCACATTTTCACTATACCTCATTTGAAGAGGTACAAACAGCACTGTGGATTTTTTTTTGTTGTTTTTAAAGATTGTCTTGAGAGTCATAGTAGCTGTCCTCTTTGCCCCCATTTCTTGCTCATTATTCCCATAGCTCTACCATGCACAGAACAAATAACCTCTGTGCCTGGCTCTCGTTCTTGCTCCTTAAAAGCAAACCAGAAACCAGAAAAGGATGAGATTGGTTTCTTCCATCACTTCAGCTTGACCTTCCTACTTGAGGAGGTTGCGATTTGTTTCTGTTTCTGTTTTTATTCTTCTTGTTCATTTTGTTTTTGTTTTTTGGGGGGAGGTAGAAAATCACAGAAGGGTTGGGAAGAACAGACATAATAGCTGCTCTTGTAGCAGAGTCATGCAGCCTGTAACTGGCTGTATCTTTCACACCACATCTTTCAGCTGTTGTACTTTTGAGTCAGAGAGAATATACTAACCTCCAGAACAAATGCAGAGATCTTTGTACTGAACAGTGACCTCAGATGTTTGCAGAGACTCAGAACTCAGTCAAGCATTGCAAATAGAAATGCCTTCATCTCTCCTACCATCTTCTGGACTTGACCTCTAAGGTCTCAGAAGTTTTTCTGGCAACAAGTTAAAGCTGGATAATCCATCTCTTCCTCTTGTAAAACGTTAACGTGCATATATTCGAAACATTATTAATGTCCCCATGTGCCAGTGTCTCAAATGTAATAGTGCTCTATTGACAGCTCAGTAGAATGTTGTTTACCCATATCAGCCATGACCTGATCAGCAACTGCACAGAAAAACTGGAAAATATTGTGAATCCCTCAGTCAAAGAAGATTGAAAAGTCAGTCTCAAGAAAGCCTGTTGCACTTGATTGAAGTGACTGTTTACAGAAGTCTGCTTCCAGGAGAATACAGTGTCAATGTCTTGATTTTTGAGGAGGACCTCATAAAGGTGTAGTTCCTTCTTTCCTTCTGATGTGGAAGGAAACATACAATATATCCTACAGGACAGAGATTCCTGTGCTTGACTATGAACTACCAAGGGGAAGGAATCTGGAGCAGTTTTCAAGCAGGAACATAAGATGATTGGTGTAACCAACTAGATTAGCGTATTTTCAACAATATTTGGGTTGCTGTTGTTTACTCATTTTCTTCTAAAAGCATAATATAATATGGCACTGTCTGCAACTTTGTGTTTGCCAGGTATTTTCTCTATCTTGGTTTTGTTCCATATAAAATGATGATACTGCCATACTTCATGGTGATCTTACTCATTAAGAAACACTTTCAGTCTCATTACTTACGTGACAGTGGGTTTTCCCATTGGCTTTCTCCAGCTTACAAAGCAAAGAAACCGTTTTCAGTACAAATGATACTAGAAAATAGAAAGCAAAATTGTTGTTGTAGATGGAGATATGACTTCCAAACTAGACAGTGTAATGGGATTCTGATCATAACAGCAGCTTTTCAGTGCTAGCCTGAAATATAAACTTTAGACTGTAGCCTGAGATGTGACATTCATGTATTTTTTAAGACCAAAGGGACAACTATCATACTAAAACAAATTTAAAATACATGTCTTAAAGCCTGCATACTTCATTGTCCTTAGTACTCACACACATTCTAGTAGCAAGTCCCTACACTTCTGCATTGAGTTAGGAGATGACGGTGGTAGGTGCATAATTCGTAGATGATTGCTGTGGAGAGTTGGTTTCTCTGGCAGGAAAAATATATGATATATCGTGATGGAAATTCTGACTTGAGCCAGGTGTAAATTAAAAGCATTTTAATGCTGCAAACTGACTTGTAGCTCATCAGCTGCAATAGCAAGTAACGTTTTGGCAATTAATCAGTTTAGTATATTGTTTGTCTTGCAGATAGCAGAAGGAGCCATCAGTCTCACCCATCTCGTATTTCATCCTACATTTCATGCAGCAAAGGGCCAGTCTCCTCCTACTTCCCACTCTTTGTGGTGCTCTGTACAGAAATCCTTGCTCACTCACTAGGATGTGGGTAGTGCTATAGGTCATAGTAGACTTCATAGAATCACAGCATGGCTGAGGCTGGAAGGGAGCTCTGGAGGTCCCTTGCCCCAAGCCCTGCTCAAGCAGGGACACCCAGAGCAGCTGCCCAGGACCACGTCCAGGCAGCTTGTGAAGATCTCCAGGGAGGAGACCCCACAACCTCTCTGGGCAGCCTGTGCCAGGGCTCAGCCACCCGCACAGCACACAAGTGCTGCCTGATGCTCAGAGGGAGCCTCCTGGGTGCCACTTTGTGCCCATTGCCTCCTGTGCTGGCACTGGGCACCACTGAGAAGAGCCTGGCTGTGGCCTCTTTGCCCCCCCCCCTTCAGGGCTTTATAGACCTTGGTGAGATCCCCCCGAGCCTCCTCTTCTCCAGGCTGAGCAGCCCCAGCTCTCTCAGCCTCTCCTCACAGGAGAGGTGCTCCAGTCCCATCATCATCTTGGTGGACCTCCATTGGACTCTTTCCAGTATGTAGATGTAGACTTCTAGATGAATGAGGTTTTCCCTGCCTCTCCAATACCTGTACGACTGTGTGAGTATACCCAGCAGAGAGCTGGCCAGCTATTTTGTTGGTGGAGCTTCAAGGCAGATAACCCTGAGTACATCCATGGCCATGCTGCTTGGTAAAGAATTCAGCCTTACAGCCCCAAGAATGCTGTCATTTTATAAGCCGTGTAGTTATTTTCTGTTGTATTAATGGATCCTGACCGTTTTGGGGGGGTTGTAGTTTTAAAGCACCTAAACTGAGTAGACTTTTCCAGATTTATTTCAACGTTGTTGCAGTTTTACTTCCTGCATTTACAGCTAGATGCAGTCTACTTGGCATTACCCTGTATTGTGAGACTGTACCACAGAAAAAAGAAATCGAATCCACAGCACGGTTTCCAATGCTTATAATTAAAATCTTTCCAAGGTCAATGGAGGGCCCTAATGATTTGTCTGCTGGACTTTCAGAAGAAGCAAATGTTTTGACAAACTGTTATTTATAGCAAGGCCAGCGTCCTAGATTTGTTCCTACTCTAGTTTCTGTTGTGTAGCAGTTCTGTTACAGATCATGCCAAGCAAGATGATGTTACATAAAGCTGTTCTACTTGATGCTACAGTTTACTATCATTACAAAGCTATTACTGTTTTGAAGGGCTTCTTCTTTTTTAGATGAAGAGGCTAAAGATTTAAATAATTGCACCAAAATGTATCAGTGGAAGAAAATTAATTGGATTTGAGCAGAGATGCTGTATCTTTCATAGCACTAACATATAATTGGAAAAGCAGATAAGTATTTCAATGCCCAAGCCCTTCTCCAGGTTTTAAGCAGACGCAACAACCTTCAAGTTAAGGGTCGGAAACAATTGCTCTGCATTCAATTTAGTGATGAAATCTTTTTCAGAATTTGAAAGAGAAAGTTGGCTGGCCAGAGACCTGTGAGGAAGGGCAAAGGTGGTAATAGTCTTTAGCCTCTTTGAGACAGATATCACTCGGAGATCAGGAGGGAGTTAGCTGGCAGTGAAATAAAGAAAAAAATTAAGTTGTGCCATAAAACTAACATCTCTCATCAAAAATATGTTTTTTAGTATCCAGTAGAACTGTGAATTTTCATTTTTAGGCTTCTTCTCTGAAGGTCTTCCTTGAGGATCAGGTTTGAGATGTCAGAGGTAGAATGTCTTTTGTATAAAATTACCCTGCTGGCAACCAGGTCTTTGTCCACTGCCCGAATCTATTCTGCTGTGTCCTGCTGGTTTGCATCCATCCATGGAGTTTGTCTGAAAGCACCTGCTGATTACATTAAATACATTACATTCTGGGACATGTTTGTTGGTTCCAAGGAGTTTGATGGTTTTCTGTTATTGAGGGTGTTTTTGGGGGTGGATGGGGTGATGTACGGGCAAATTTTGCGTTTGGTGCTCAGTGGTGATTGGGGTTGGGTTGGTGTGTGCTGGTCTGTGCAAGTCTTGCTTGTGATGATGAATTTGGTGAAATGCAGGAAGCGTTTTTGGAGGCTGGTAGCAATAAAGGTTTCTGCAAAAATATATGGCCATCTTGCATAGATTATAACAGTTAAGTATGTTTTAATATACATCCTGAAATAGGATGATACGTGTCAATGAGGGGTCTGTACTTGCTGGAGTTTTCTTTTTGGACAAGAGTAAGTTTGTGTGTGTTACTCAGATTTCTCCTGAAGAGATACCATCCATTTCCTGGAAGTGTGTCGTTACTTGGAGAAGATTGTTTTTATATTGACGGAGTGGTTGTCTCGAGTGCCATTTCTGGAACAGATGAGGCAATGTCTAAGGGCCATTTGAGTGTGCTTTGGGCAGGTGATTGCTATGGTTGTGGGTGCAGCTGTGTTGGTCTGCAGATTTTCCTGAGCATGGTAATTTGTAGGTTGTTTATTATTGTTATATGATATCAACAGAGTGAAAATACCAGCTCAGTTCAGATTCCTGTATTAATATTAATTCTCTCTTCAGGTTTGGGCACATCATGCAGGCTCTGTTTCTGTTCTTTTGTTGTTTTTTTGTTTTGTTTTGTTTTTTTTTTTTACTGGTTAAAGCAGAGATACATATCTGAAAAGCTTATTGTGCTGAGGACAAAATGCTTAGTCTGTGTTCATAAAAGAACATTTGAGTGCTCAAAAGAAAAATTTTCAGTTGAAAAGCACTGAGTCATTGAACAGTGTTTTATTATATAGAGTTTTTTATGTCTTAATGTTCAGCACTGAGAATTATACAGCTTTACATATGAATGTCTTTAAAACATGTTTTGTATCTAATTGATAGATTGAATATGAAAAGAAAAAGAAAGAAGATGGAAAACGGGCTCGAGCTGATAAACAACAAGTATTGGACATGCTCTTTTCAGCCTTTGAGAAACATCAGTATTACAACATTAAAGATCTGGTGGACATAACCAAACAGCCAGTGGTATGTACTAGTAACCTTCTAATAGAAGCATTTGCACTAGTTACTATTATGTATATTTTCCATATCCAGCAAATAGTTTAATGTATACTGTAAGCATTTGAAACAGATTTCTAAATGTGTTTTACAACAAATGGAAATCACCAGGTTTTAAGTTCACTCTTGGAGAACTGTATTGCATACCAAGCATTGCAGTGAGTATACTTTTTCTTGCCAGAGGTGGTTTAAGTAGCCTAAATGGTCTCCTCCTTGTTTAGGTTCTCTTTAATACAAGAAACCAAATTCTCTGATGCTTTGATGTCTCCTGTGAACACTGTTTGCATTAGGAGTTTATGTTAGGAGCTTGGGCATCATGTCAACGCCCCCAAAAGCACTTGTTTTCCTCTACAAATAGAAAAAAAATCTTCAAGTAGAGGGATATGGGGTCTGTTATTTGGGTTTTGTTTTGATTATTTTTTTTTTTAAAGACTTGTTTTGATACAGGGATAAGAAAAGCATGAAGACTTACACTCATGTGGTGTTTGTGTTACTCTTCAGTGCTTGCCAGCTCCTTTATGAACATAAACTTTCCAATTCTTTCCTTTAGTCCCCCCTTCAAGCTTTCCTTGTAGACCAGGCAGGAGTGAGGGGAGACAGCAACAGACAAAGTGGGTGATTGTTGTTTGCCAACTGAACGCAGCTGTAGTTCTTGAGGAGATGGGATGGCAGGTCAGGAAATTGTATAGCTGATGCTTTTATCTCCTTTTGTCTGCTGACTTTATCACAAATGGGCTCATGGAGGAGATAAAGTTCTAGCACAGTAAAATTAGAAGTGTTTGCAGAAGCTGTGTTCTTTTTCTGTATATGCAGGCTATTTGGTAGGAGTGACAAAGACTGTTTTCCTGTGATTTGCATTACCTTAGCCTTGCCCACCATCATGCTCCAAACCCCTGCCCAGGCTCCTGGTGTCTAGTTTGCAACTGGCCCTTGTTTTATTGGTCACTGGCTTCTGTTGACCAGCATTTGTAGCAGCTGGTGTTGCTTGTTTTCTCCCAAGATGTTGGTATTTTTTGTACTTTCGATGTGTTGCACTGCTGACTTTGATGTCTACCCACAACCCAGCTGCAGTTTTCAGGAAACTTAAAGGAACTTAATTATGTTTGAGTCTAAATGGAGCAACAATTTCAAAAGTTGTTAGAGCTAAGGCAGAAGAAGGAACAGTGACAGCTGGATTTATAGAAAAATTCATTCCTCTGGAAAAGAGGAGGGAAAATGGCGATGCTTACCAGTTTTGCTCATTTTATGGTTAGGATGAAGTCTATCTGTACCAGAGGATTTGTATAGTATAAGTTCAGTTCAGTTGTTCAGTTAAGAAGCTGCACAAAGAGGTTACCCAATTCAAATATGTGTAGGTTCACAGTGTTGTAGTACCTTGGAAGAAACTAGTTAGATAATGTATTCATTTCTTCTGTTTCATTCATTTGTCTAATGAGTCAGCTCCTTATTTCTGTGGCAGAGAAGGCATGTAGATCGTGGAAGCTGAGAAGGAGGAAGGAATAGGAGGAAAATATGAAGGCAGTGGCAAGAAAATTTTAGGATTTTTTTTTTTTTTTAGTAAGAGATGGGTGTGACAGTCACTATCTTGATCATTTTGAATGTAAGTAGATGCAGATTTATCCCATCGAACAAGACTTCAGCTAGAAATAGTCTTCCACAACTCCCACTTAAGCCATGGGAGAACAAAGGTTTTCTTCTTCCTGTGATGCAGTTTACCTCTGGATGTACCTGTCACTCTGCATCAACTCAAAGGAGCCTGGAAAAACTGTGCTTCTGACACAAATTTCTGCACTGAGCACCATGTTGGGCAAGATGAATCTGGTTCTTGTCTTAGTCATCGCCCTAAGGATTAGGTGTATAGGGTATTCTGTGCTTGCAAAATACCTCAGATGAACACTTTTATTACATTTATGATAAATTTCTAAACCAGGCTATGTATCTCTGCTGTCATTATATGCTCCTAAATGTATTCTGCCTGTATCATGGTGCAACATCTGCACAGGCAGGGTCTAGATGACAGCCCCTCTGTTCTTCTTTACCTGAGGGCTCCTGAGATCAATCCAGCTGTTAGACCCTTTCCCCCCAGGTGGATTGTGCAGTCTCAGTTTCAGCCCGTGTGCGAGACTTAGGGATTTGTTGTTAATTCCCAGGTGGATCATTGCAGTAGGTGTTTGTGCCCTTCCAGCATCCTCATGCCCAGATACTCTAAATGAAACAAATGCTCTTCCTGATGCCTTTCTTCATTCACTGGATAGCCAATACGCTGAAAAATTCAAAACTAAAGCTGTCACAATTTCCTAACTGGGTTCCCTTTAAAAACTTCTGTAGGGAGTTGCCAATGGCGTTCATTTCCATTTAAAAATGCTAGCCATCATCTCCTGCTGCTCTGCCAGTTTTCACCCCGTCTGCAGGTTTCCCTGATGCTGAGGAACTTCAACCTCGGGTGTGAAACTTTTTTTCTTTTCTGAAAATAAAGTATCTCTTCCTGGTGCTCACTGTGACCCTATTGTTCGCAGAGCAGCTATGCCTCCTGAAAAATTGTAAATGCCAACAGGTTGAATAGGCACGCTTTCCCCATGCTGTACAGAGGTTGGCTGTTAATTAATCTCTGCTGAGTGTTCGCTGCTTTATTTTCTGTCATAGCGTCTAAGATTTTCTGTGTATGTAATTTCTCCTCTGGTTTCTAAATGTTGAGGTTATTTTCAGAAGTGAGAAAAAAAATGTTACTGCTGCTGTCTCTGCAGCTCCGGTTAAAATGAAGCCCTAGGTGCCTACATCACTGGCTAATATTTAAAATACACTTGCCCAAGGGAAGCAAAATTTTTGCTAGGGAAGTAAGAAATAAATGAAGGTGTTTTTCTTATGCAACAGTAAATATAAATAGTAAGTGGAATCCTTGCTGCAGAATATATTGCATGTTACACAGGAAGCTGCCATCTTTATTTTGAGATCGTGAAATCACAAAGCGAGTTGTTTCTGAATGCAAACTACTGTTACGTGAGGAAAGCCTGTTTTTATTTGTTTTTCTTTTTAATGAAAAGTAACAGTTTGCAGTAGTAGACAAATCTATTGTCATCTACGCAGATGAAAATACTGAGTGCTCCCTGGAAATATTGCTGTAATTCTAGATTTGGGCTAGATGGCTGAGAACAAAATATGCTTTTTATGTGAGCAATCAAATATTTGTAAGTAATGGAACCAGTGGTCTAATAGGAGCTGTATTTTTTCAAAATAGTGTAGGTTGGTTGCAGTTTTTTCTTACATTTCAGCTTTAAGTAATGTTTATGCTAAGTCTGTTGGGTTTTTTTTGCTCAAAGTTTCAGAAGGGTTTTCAGAGCTTGGAAGTTAATGCCTCTCTCAGCTTTTCAAAAACGTGTTTTTATCTCATAATTCTATAATACCGTTTCAGTTTTTATGTAAAAAGCATGAGGAAAGGTGTAACAGAGCAGAGGATGCCTTAAACATGCAAACAGATTACCCACAGATTAAATTCTGTATTATAATTACATGTATATAAATATATAGAATCTTTTTTCTGAGAAGAAACTGCAGGCGCTCACCAGATTCTAAAATTCGGTATTTGGCACCGCTGAAGAATGTGGAAATCAGTGGCTTCTCGTGATGCTATGGTATCAGACTGAGTCTACTCGAAGATGCATAGCCTAGCCTGACACAGCGCAGGCGCTCAGTGGAGGTGGCGGGTCCTGGTGTCTGGGGAAGAAGGGACCTCAGGGGAAGAATCATCGTGTCTGCTGAACTCATCTAGGCAAGCCACTTGCTCTCCAGTAAGGTCAAGTAAAGCAGGATTGTCCCCAATATGTAATTGTCTGAAAGCTCCAACAATTTAGCACTGGCTGTTCATGCCGAGTGATTTTGCAGGTGAACGCTCTCAGCTGCCCACCCCGAAACCACTGCTTCTAGTTCCCCCACCCAGAGCAGAGGTGGCAAATGGGACTATTTTTTCAAACGCTCAGTTGCTGCACTGCACTGTCCCAGCTTGGACTGCCCTTATTTATGGCTGAGCTTTCATCTCGCTGTTCAGTTTGGGCTGGTTTTGTTCCATTTTGGTTTTCTGCTGAATTGAAACTCTTGGAAGTCCAGAAAGTTTGACACGGAAGTGGCACTGCCTGGGGAATTGGGTCTGAAACCAAGCTGAGGTGAAAAGTGACCCTCTTTTAACTGGGCGGATGGTTTGGAGGCATGAAGCAAGTAGCGAGAGGTGAGAACTGTGTCAGCAAAATGTCACCCGAAGGTACTGCCACCAAACGGCAGCGAGCTGCCAGCAGCCATGGACCGTGTTGTGCTTCTCCCCATCGCATCTTGTGACCTGGCTCCCAAGCTGCAGATTAGGTCTCTCAGCACAGTAACTGCATCTTTCTGTACTTCACAAGGCTAAGTGCATTTTTATTCTTCATTTAATTCTCATGAATCTGTCCACATGGTAAAGAGTGGAATTTAACCTTGAATCTGAGTGTATTTCTTCCACCCACTCTGCCATCTATTGAAGTATCTGTTGGTGGCACTACTGAAAGCTATCTCACGTGCATACACAAGGATTGCAAACAAAGCAGTGGATATGCAAGCATACACATCTACACATACTCATATATTAATAGCTTTTTCACCTGCTCCGATCACCTCTTAAAAAATGCATTGCACAATAGCAGCACTGTTGGACAAAAAGGTTTGCACCCTCACTGCTGTTACAGTGAGTACGTTTGTCTAGAGACCTGACTGTCAAATAATGGCAGCATCTCTACATCGGACTGCATTTGGAAAGGTGTGTTAAGAGGCGCATATCGATCTCCTGCTGCCACCTGCTGGGGTTTGCATCGTGCACGCTCAAAGACTGAAGAGTCATCCCTGCGGCGAACACCCTCTTCTCTGCTCATGGCTGCTTTGGTTGAAGAAAAGACCCTAAGAAGCTAGAAGTGTATCCCGTTTGGTATAGGCATCTTTCTAACTTGTTGGACAGAGTGATCTCTTTTGAACAGCCCTCGTTGCTTTGGGACAGGTTTTTAAGGATCATTGTGCTGCATGCGTCTAAATGAGGTGTCATTGTTAGTGTGGGATCGGGATATTTTTGGCTTTGTAAATTTTTCTGTGTAACTGGAATGAGAGTAACAATCACTTTCTCTAAAAGAAACTTTTATTTTTAATGACTGCAAGCCTATTTTTCTTCATTTCCCAATTTTTCCATTTGGCAAAAAATTAGCAGAGTGTAAGGAAGAGACCGGGCAATTCTTGGTTGGTGTCATCAACAAACATTTGCCGTGTTATGGCTTGGACTATGTCGATATTTTCACTTAGTGTAACTGCAGATACAGAAAAATGTAAGGGTTCCCATAACTCCCGCTCAATATATGCACTTGTAGAGGATTAAATTGTTCAAACTAAAGCAATTATGAATTCAATGTGGAGATTCTTAAACTGTGGCCTGTGGTTGCCATGGCAATCAACCGAAGTCAGCACTGATTAATATTTAAACAAACAAGCAGGCAAATGGCTCTTTAAAAAAATGCAACAAATTACTGGTGTTTATTATAAGGAGTAAAAGAGGGTGGTATTTGTGAGCTGTCTTATGTCAAAGTTTATGCTACTGGTTATCATAGCTTTGCGGTTTTTTTCCTAATTTCCCTTCCTAGTCTTAATATTTGAATGTATTAGGAAATTCTCTGGCACCTACTCAACTCTCCTCTAAAAACAAGGCTCTAATAAAATGCTTAAAGCTTTGCAAAATGGCATGAAAACCAACAGCTTGGGGCTTTGATGGGATCAGAATAAGACAGTGGGTTTCAAGATTCTGAAAATCCCCATCCAAGCAAGCTGGTGCCTCTACTGAAGAGCCAGGAGCTTTTAACTTGGCTCGTGAAATTCCAGCAAGAAGATCTCTGAGATAACTGCGGCTTACCAAAATGTACTGTGGCTACATTAAAGCAGGCTGTATGAATTTCACAGCAAAGGTCATCTTACAAATGAAGATGTGCATATGCGAAGTGCAGCTGGAGCTGAGAAAAGCCAAGGACCTGAAATAAGATTTTATAATGCCTTCCTTAGTCGAGACAGGAGCATCCATTTGACTGCACAGGGAGTGATAACCAGGAGCGTGTCCGGGTGGCTGCGATGATGGAGACTCCTGACAGCCACCTCCGGGAGTGCTCCTCGCATAAAATTGCCATCTGCACCGTTAGCCGTCTATCGCGGCAGCGAGCTTCAGAAGCGGAAAGCATATCAGCACCCCCGCGCCTTTGTAGTTCTGTAAGAAACATAACAGTACACAGATTTTGAGACCAACTGCGTGTCTAACACTTTTGGTACGCTGGGAAAATCTCAGCCTTTTGATTTTTCAAGCGTCCCATTTTTAGGATCATAGAACAGCCCATGCTGGAAGGGACCTTGAAATATCATCAGGTCCTCCCCTTTGTGGGAAAAGGGAGCCTAGATGAGATTATTGAGCACCCGGTCCAGTCGCATCTTGGAAACCTCCAGTGATGGGCACCCCGCCACGTCCTCAGGGAGGTTGTTCCGGTCATTGACTATTCCCACTGTAAAAAATGTCTTTTTTACATCAAGATGGAACCTCCCCCGATGCAGCTTGTACACATTGTCCCTTGTCTTCTCCATGTGGCTCCTTGTGAAGAGGAGGCCTCCTGTGATGAGGCCCCCATGAGCCTTCTCCAGGGTGAAAAGACCCAACTCCTTCAGTCTTTCTTCACAGTGCAGAACTGAGCTGTAGACTATTCCTTGCTGGCTTACCCATAGTGTTCTCGCTGTGGATCTGCAATAGCTTTCTCCACGCCGCGCTCCCAGAGAAGCCGGGAGCTTTGCTTCGGCACCCCCAGCGCATCCATCGATCCCTCCCATGCTTCTTCGTGCCCTGCGGGGCTGCGCGATGCCAGCCGGGGGGCCCAGGGTCCCGCCTGGGGTGCGCACCTGGGGGCCAAGCGCATTCTGCTCTGCTCTGTAGTGTCACCCAGCGGGGTGAAGGCTATCCTGCGTTAATTTAAGCAGAGTCATTATTGTGCAACTCATCACGCAGCGTGTCAGAAGTCAGTGCTGCTCAACCGTATAAAGAAATGTGTTTTTGCCGTCTGTCGGGTTATTTTGTTGTTGGCTGTGCTAACAAAGTAGATGGGATTTGGCAGATGATGTGACATCATGTATGAAGTAAGAACTGTGGCAGTCGTCTGCCTTTGTAATTTGGTATTTTGTTTCCTTTCAGATATACTTGAAAGAAATTCTAAGAGAAATAGGCATCTACAACGTGAAGGGGACCCACAAAAACACATGGGAGCTGAAGCCAGAATACAGACATTACCAAGTAGAAGACAAGAGTGATTAACGAAACTGCTTATGAAGCAAAAGAGAACTACAGGGGAGAGTGATTGCACTGAGGGAGCTGTTGTGGGTTTACAGACAGAACTGAGCACGAAGCAATTGTGCAAGGTTAAATTTAAATTAAAACAACCAATTCTTTTGTAATTTTCCATAGCTTCATTTGTTTTTCAAAGGAATATTTCTTGTAAGTTTCTATAAATGTTTGTCTTTTGACAAAAATATTTATAGAATAAACTTGTATTAGGTTTATCTTTATTAGAAATCTTTTGAGTTCTGATCTTGCTTTTTCTGGATAGCTTTGTGGTTTTTCTAAGCCTCAATAACTTGGAAGGAAAACATATCCTGGAGGAACCTGTAACTTTGTATTTTTTGCATTCCTGTAGAACCAAGTTCATGCTCTCGCTTCTGCTGTGATCCTTCAGGGCTTTATCTGGAAGGCTGCAAAGATGTGCAATGCTTTGTGTAGTGTTTGGGTAGCATGGACACTGTGCTCCTTTTGGGATCAGGCTTTAGGAAAAATAGCCCAACCGTGGTGCTCATCACAGTCCTTAGACTTCATGGGAACAAATCAACACAGTTAAAAAACCCTAAAGCAAAGGCTGTTCAATACACAGGTTTGTGGGAAAGAAGACAATCCCTTCTGGGTGATTACTGAGGGAAAAAAAAAAAAAGAAATGTCTGTCTACTAGGTACATTAAGGAATAGATTTATCTTTTTTTTTTTTTTAATTTTACCTATGTTTTATGTTTGAGCATACCAATAAAATCATTATTTTAATTTGTACCAAGCAATGATCTACCTTATTGACTGAAAACATGTTATGATTTAGATAGTGTAGGTATGATTTTTTTAAAAAAAACCACGTTTTTACTGATGGCTTTGCCACAGGGTTTCCATGTGTTTGGGGGAAAATTTCTTAACGTATTCATGTCTCTGTTCCCCCATTTTTGAAATGCACATTGCAAGGTTGTGTATTCAGCATCCTTTTGGGGGAGAGCAGGGAGGGAGGTGGCACAGGACTACTTAATTATATTTTCAAAGCTTGTATGTTAAAAAATAGAGCAAAGAAAACAGAGTGGAAAAAAAATCATTAGTATACCTGTAAATGGAATAGAAGGTGACATTTTATAGCATGACTGTCACATTCTCTCCGGTCCTTCAGATGTGTGCATCACTTCTGCACACAGTAATAAAATAATTGGCCTATTTTAAAAGCAAACATTCCATTATTGGTGCACTTGGAAGCAATAAAAGCTTAGGAGGGGAATCGAATGCCTTAGGAGGTTTGTAAAACAAGTGACCCTCTGTGCGCATCACACATTTTAGTTTTGCTCAGATCGTTTTTTCAGAATTGTTCATGTAAGTGCCTCTCTACAGACGTGCTTCCTGACGGTGCTCAGCCTCCTGCGGCACGAACTGTCCAGCTGCTAGTAGGTGGATGACCAAGGCTTTCTGAAAAGCTGATCACGTTCCATGGATCTGTGAGTGCTCTTATAAATCCTGCCAGTGACTCCTGTCTCCTCAGATTCTGCAAGGAGGACCCAGCTTGCTAACTGCTGCGGAAGACATTTGAAGATGCTGCAAGGAGCCCAGGAAGTCAGTGTTCTTCACTTGCTACGGTACGTCATGTGCTCCCCAGGAATAGCCAGAGCCTGCACACTGCTGTCCTTCTCATGTTGTTCGAGTCCTCCGCAGACTTGTGTTTGCAAGCACGTAGGATGAGAACACTTGCTTCCCGCGAGCTGGGCTGCTCTGTTGCATTTGTGCCCTGTTTGAGCAGCTAAGATACTGAGAAAACCTAGGTGGGATTCTCTCTTGTGCGGCTCCTCATGCGGTCTTCTAAAACCATGCTGGGGAATGCCATGCAATTCTGGTTTAGTGATGTTGTAATTCAGAGCCAGAAGTGAAAATGACTGCCATTTCAGAGGGAAAAGGTTAACCTCTAGTGAGATCTCTAGTAGGAATAGCTTAGGAGGAAACTATTTTGGATCTGCTTGTATTTTGGGTTTTATGTGAGTTTACTGCTTCACAATTTGCCTTCAGCTTGAGAGGGACATAATTAGTTAACCTGAAATGCCAGAAGACGTAAGTAGAAGTGGGTGTTTTATTGATCTGCAGAGGGCCTTTGGACAGGGTAAGTAGGCTGTAACAGAAAGTGTACAGAGCACACCGTTTTTATGGGTTTTATGTTTTTTACCATATATATATATATATATATTTATGAGCATCATTAAAAACATGGATAGTGCTGGGGATAAACTGGCAGTGCAGTTCTCAGCCAATGAGCACCAAGAAGGCTGAGGGAAACCAAGGTGCCTTGTTCGACTTGCAGCCCTCTCAGGAACGCTGCCAGCATTCCAGATAAAATGGGGAACGGGACAACGAAGAAACGCCATTTCAAAAAAACAGCTAGGAATCCTTACATCAGGATAAACTAGGCAAAGATATCCAGTGGAAAGTCTAGAAGCCAGGCAGCTCATGAAACACTTTTCTTCCTGCTTCTTGCATGATTTTTGAAGGCTTCCTAGCTTGTTAGCGTGCAGCTGGAATTGTAACCCCAGGAGCAGTCACAAAATCCAGGTGACTGGAGAGCCTGCGGAGGTGCTGACCGAGAGGCTGGAGGCTGCTCTCTTGTGTCGTCTCCAGGACCTGTGCCATGCATTCAAGGACTAATTTCAGCTCTTCATCCAACCTGCATCCAAGCCACTGGGTCCTGGAGCACAGATTGCCCCAGAGACGGGAGCAGCAGGGCGGACCCAAATTCTCCCTTCTGCTGTAGCTCAAGGTACAGGAGGACTGGCCTCACTTCGGGTGAGGCTGCAGTAGATATTTAGCACTTGGGGCAACCTCATTTGGAGCCGGCACATAAGAACGAGCCAAAATCCCCAGTTCTTCGCTTGTTCTGCAGGGAGACCTGACGCGGGTGCTGTTAGCAGGATTGCCATCTGCTCAAAGAGAGGAGGAGAAGGCTTGTAGGCGTTTGTGCCTGATTCCCCGGCCCCCGCATCTTGATTGATTTAAACCATGAACTCACAGCAGCGATGAACACTGGTTCCCTGCTGGTCTTCCCATGTGCTGCTGTCTCCGCTTGCTGCTGAACTCTTAGCTAGTGCAGATGTTCTTCAATATCAGTGGTCTAAACAGTCCACGAGCAGGTCCCATAGGTCCTAGCAGAAATATTAATGTGCTAAATGGCATTAAATGAAATTAAAGCTTTTAACGTTACTTCTCCCTCTTGACCAGTTCTTTGAGTCGTCAGAAACTTTATAGCCGGTGAGTGCGATCTGCGCAGTACCAGACACGAGCGGGAGGATCTCGCCGCTGTGGTGAGTCGGTTTGGTGACACTGGGGACTCCTGCCGTGCTGGATGCTGTGGGCACCGTGCAGTCCCAGGGGCTGCATGCACAACGTACATGTGAGGCATCGTGATGCTGAAATGCCAGCAGCTGCGCTCTGCAGAGCAGCTTCAGAGTGGGAAGGTGTCGGAAAGCCCCGGCTTTAACGCTGGCGTTGGCTCAGCAAGATGTCTCTCCCCAGGAGATAAGGTGGCATTTGAAAGCTTTAATACAAGGACTTGCCACCAGTGCAGGGGTTTTGCACCACAACAGCTTTGCTGGTGTATATACCCAGCTGGTAGATGCAAGGTGACAGCGATGGAGCCACCCCAGCACTGAAACCCTGCTGCCCATGGGCTGGAAAGGGGTGAAAAGGTGAGAGCCTGGAGACTGCGACACGGGAAAGGAGTGGGGGGCTTGAACGGGGACCCGGGGAAGCCTGGCTGTCCCTACAGGCTGGTCCCACTGCTGCCCTTTTGTTTTGATGGCCCCCATGGCTCTGAACGTCGGGCAGGGCAGGCTGGGCTGATGCAGCAGGAGGAACGGGAGCAGAAAGCACCGAGCAGAAAAGTCATCTGAGCAAAAAAGATTTGTTCTGTTTTGTTCCTGGGGAGCAACGCATGAGTATTAG
The DNA here is from genome assembly GCA_013399115.1 of Anseranas semipalmata. Taxonomy (NCBI): domain Eukaryota; kingdom Metazoa; phylum Chordata; class Aves; order Anseriformes; family Anseranatidae; genus Anseranas; species Anseranas semipalmata. The sequence goes on along the minus strand of VXAA01002790.1, from coordinate 29,091 downwards.
CCAGGGGAAAGTCCCGTGCCTATGGGAGCTCTGCTTCCGACACCGAGCCTTCGGTGCGGAAACACGAGCATCGTCACTGGGCGTGGGAACGGCGCTCGCTGCTTTGATCCCGGTGGATGCTCCCTAAAAGTCGGCTGCGCTTTGAGTCAGCTACCCATCGTCTTCACCAGCTGCTTGGAGTTGGCTCCAGCCGAGCACCCCTGCTGCGTGTGTCGGTTCTGCCCACCCACGTTCACATGTCCCCGTCCCTGAGATGGCATCTTCATGAGTCAGTCTTTATTGACGCCTAACAAACTGTTTTTCTCGCTAACGCGTTGTCAGAGCTGAGCCATTTCTCAAGCTCACCCGGAGGGGCTGTGCGGCTCCTTGTGCTTTGCAAAGGGATGGGGCTGGACACAACCCACCCCGTTTCTTGTGCCGGTGGCAGGATGCAGGACCTTTAATGTTCATCTCTCACCTGGGCCAAGCAGATCTAACATTTCCACCTTCAGCTCTTATCACCGAGGAGCTAGTTACGGCTGTGCCAGGGAGAGGGGATGGTCTCCCTTTCTGCTTGTTAACCAAAATCTTTGACTTCATTGCATTTTGCAGTAAGGAATCTTTAAGTACCTTTGCATGGGAAACTCTGGATGCCCATAAGCCAGCGGGGTCAATGACTGCAGGTGCCATTCAGCATCATTTCAGCAAACCCCACGCATCCTGTGCGATGGGCGAGATGTGAGCACCATCACCTGAACTTGCAGCTGTCCTGTTCTCCATCCCAGTTCAGCAACCCCCAGTGCAAGGAGCTGCTTGGTGCTGGTCATACTGATCTTAGGAGTACATCAGCCAAAATCTGACCGTCGGAGGGGTGCAGCCTGCTGAGAGGAGCTTTCTGCTCAGTGTCACGTGGGGGTTTGGGCTTTGGCAGCCTGGGGTGTTTGCAGTTACAGGCAAATAAATGGGTGAAAGGGGAAATGGCAGTATTTGGCTTTCAAATCTTGAAATTAATAACTGTTTCTTTTCACCTCTGATCCATTCAATAGTTTTACCTCTGAAGTATATTCTTTAGAGTGGGATTTACACATGGACATGAGCACCTCCAGGAGAAAGGGAACGTTTTCAGCAACTACAAGACACAGGTGAAACAGCCTTTTCTTGACTGTCGTACTACAGAGAATTTGATAGTCTAAAAAGGCCTCCTAACATCAGTTTTGTGCATTTTGGCTCTTCTCTGCCATTTGTGCAAGTCGATGGATGCAGCTCTAGTGGATGGAAGCACACCGCTGACACACGCAGTGTCTACGTGCATCCTCAGCAAAATGCATTTGTGCTCCTGCGTAACACTCCCAGGATTGCCAGCACTTGCAGCCACCCCAAAAAGCTGCCATCTGCTTAATGCTGCTGGCAGAAAGGCCTGGAGCCCCCATACCCTCACCCGGCTAGAGGAGCAAATTTCCAGGAGGTTTGACCACTGAAAAGCAAGGGAAAATGAAGCCACCAGAGCAGGGGCCACAAAACAGCAAGTTTCACTCCTGACAATGGATTTGGGGCTGTTTATGCCGAAGACTTTCAGGCTTGGCTAGTTTTTTTCTCCTACTGAGACGTTTCTCCCCAAGCTGAATTAAGGCAGTGGTTAACTGCTGCTCTCCCGCTGCGGGCGCATGGCGATGCAGAGACTTATCTGCCAGCTGGTGGAGGATGAAATCTTGTTTTGCAATTGCAGATGCATCTCAGGGACAGGGATGCAGAGCTGAAGAGGTCAATGGGAGCAGAGGGAGGTGTCTTACCCACTCTAGGCAAGCAGCAGCAGTGCAAAAAGCCAAGGTATCTTGATGCAGATGGTATTGCTGTTTAATAAAAGCATCCTCCCTAGATAGCTGTTGCTGAAAACACTGCCAGGACTGCACCAGGCCAGCCTGATCCAGCTCTGCAACCGGTGATTTGCTCAAGGGAAGGAAGCAAGTTGCAGCAGAGGAGCAAGAACCAGCTGCTGCAGCATCTGGATTTTAATAGCGTGGTCACTGACCTGCAGATGTTTTCTTTTCCCAGGCTCTTGGCTGCACCCCTGAACACAGGCTGATGTGGGGTAGAGGGATGCATTAAGAGGGGAAAAAAAAAAAGTGGATTTGCAGACAGGGCTGAGCTCAGGTGAGCAAGACCCAGCTGGGGAGGCAAAGCTGGGAACACAAGGAATGGGCACCAAGGGTGAAAAGCCAAGGACAGCATCAGACGCACCCAGCACGCTACTTTCTTCCTCCAGCCCCGACGTGTCACGTGGTTAAGCACAGAAGTACGAAACCAAGAAGGAAGGGGAGGGTGTTGGCTTTTTTTATTTTCTTTTTATAACCTGTCAGCCCTCTGCTGCCAGCTGGCTCTCGGCTGGCGCAGGAGCAGGCGTGTGGGGCTGAAACCTGAGCTGTCAACGCAAAGATTTCTCCCGAGCCACTTAACCCGCTCCTGGGCACTCGGGAGAGAAGCTGTTTGAACCCTTCCCCGCGCCAGAGCCTTTCAGCTGCAGAAAATACCTTCTCAAGGAATGCAAGATACAAGCCCGATAAGCACATGTTTTAAAACAAGCTGCAGTTGTGGTTTTGAGCTGTCCTTCAGTTTGGTCTGTTTAAGCAACAGCAGGGTAATTTGTTGTGACTGGGGACTTTTATCAGCATAGTAACCCCAAAGCTGCAGTGCTACACCAGGGTAAACCCTTGCCTTACCCCATGACTTGAGCTTTTCAGCCCCAGAAAGCAGCTGCTTGAAATAGAGGCGAGGTGGCCACATGGGAGGGAGGGGAGACAGATGAGGGGGAAATATGTTATGTGGAAATGCACACAGTTGATTTCTGCCTCAGAGTCAGTGCTTACACATGCAGTTACCAGCCACAGCACTTCCATGCCATCATAAAGAGCCATAAAACGAGTCTAGAGTCATTTAACCTCTTCTCTCCAGCACCAGGCAGCCTTGACAGTGCAGAGCAGCAAGATTTGCCCTTTTCCCCAAGACGAAAGGCAGCAATGCGCTTTTTGGAAGCACAGTGCAGCCAACAGCAAAACTGCTTCTCTTCTGGAGGGAAGAGCAGAACAAAATCCAGTATCCCAAGGGCCTCTGAACTGATGCTTTCCTACAACAGGCTCTAACCAAAACACGACACTGCAGCTGAAGGGAGACTTTTCAGCAGAGGCTCTCCCATGCAGAAAAGCACGTGACTGGTAAGCATGTAACCAGTTAGGCATGTTTGCACACACTAATTAAATATTCCAATTAGACTGGAGTGCAGACAGGACAGGACACAAGCTCCTGTAAACCACTCAGCCCAGCAGCAGGGCTGTGCTCATCACGCTTTTAAGCGCCTTGCTTTTCAGTGCAACACCTCTGTAATTTGCTCCAGGCTCATGCCCAAACCTTGCCCAGGGTTCACAGCCCCAGCGTAAGCCAAGATAGCTGGCACTCCACAGCCAAGTACTGCTCTGTCCAAACTTACTCTGCTGAGGAGTAAGTGTCTGAAACTAAGCAAGTGCTTACTCTCCCCATTCTTCAAGGCACCCAGTTTTTAACTGAGATGCAATGGGAAAGGTAAGATCACATCCTCACCTGGCCTGGTAAAAGACATCCTCTGCAAGGAGAGCAAGAACTGGCTGATTTTTTTCAGATTTTGAGCATACCTCCCCCTTTCAGCCCCTTTGGGTGAAGGCAGAGGAGCATTAATTTACATTGCTCAGATTACACCAATGTTGTGCCTCAGCCAGAAAAACAGCTGGCCCAAGACCCTTTCTTGGGAAAGCTGAAAGATGGATATAAATCAAGTTCCCACAGAACTACAACAGGGTGTGTTTAAAACAGACAGGCACCCCTGAGATAACCGCTCTGGGCTCTGCTCCCACCTCCAGCCAGCATCTCACTGCTCCCAGCCCGCTGCCTTATCTGACTCCTGCAGAAACCCACCTCTGCTTGGGCCCCGCAGCAAAAGCCTGGTACCAGACAGCTGAGGTGCTAGAACTCCCTGAAGTGGAGGCCTGGGGCCTCATATCAGCAGCGAGTGGTGAGTCACACCCTCCCCTTTCAGGCACCTCCACTTCCTATACCTCTGCCACCACTGCGGTAGGAAGTTAGAGACGCGCAGTCCAAGGAGCAGGAGCTATCTCACTGTCAACAGCAACACAAACTTCCTCATCCTAGTTGAGGCTGTATCATGGCATTTGTATTCCTTTATTCAATCCAGACTGCCACAAGGTCAGGCAGGTAGAAAGCCCAAGGAACCTGTTACTGTTGCATCTCAACGAGAACCAGAAAAGCAATGGGTGTTTGCTCCAGGTCTGTCAAACGGATACATTTCCCGGTGAGGAACCTGGCAGGAACAGCAAGTTAAGTACTCAGGTCCATCTCAAGCCCAGCCATACACCTTCCCTGTGACAAGCCCAGGATAGGGTTATGCCATTCCCACTTTTCTTTCCCCAAGGAGAGGGCAGGTATCGAAACCCCAAATCCTGCAACTTGAAGGAGGTCTGTTTAATCTGCTCCTGGATGCCCATCAGATAGAGGAGCCAGTGCCACAGCCAGGCTACACTGGATAACCTAACCAATTCCACCCCCACCCCAGTGTTCCCACTACCTGTGCTCAGAGTGCTGCATTGGACACCTGCTCCAGCCATCCTCCTACCTTAATCTTGAAGCCGTACTACAGCTGAGGACAGACTCAAATATCCTTGTCTGATAAGGAAGCTCAGCCAGCACTCAGCTTAAGTAGCACATATTCCACTTTTTTTTTTTAATTTTGGTATCTCTTCCAGAGATGGAAGTCTCTGTACAATCATGAAAGATGAAGGTGGTCCACTTCATTATGATGATATTTCTTGGGCTTTGCCTTATTCACCTCTGCCTGCTCTTGCACTCCAATGCCATAGGTAGAAACTGCATGAAGTCTGTCTGGAGACAGTCAAGTTGTGGTGTGCTAGGACCAGGCTAGACTACTGACAGTACCAAGTCCTTGGACAAAGATCTTGCTGAAACAGCTCCTGCAAGTCACCCTAAAAACCACATTAGACCAAGAGGCATCACCTAGGATGGGTTTAAATGAGTTTTATTTTAGACAACCTACATGACAGATGTTTGTTTTTTTTTCCTTTTTTAAAACAATGCCTCCACTCCAAATCAGGGTCAAAATAAGTGAATAAAGCTCAAGATGACATCAGTCCAGTTGTTAGACATTGCCGATTCCTGGTGTTGTGCTGATGAAGAAGAAACAGCAGCCAGCTATGAAGACAGGTGATCCAAAACCATACTGTTTGATTTGTTACTGCAACAAGAGTAGCAAGTGTTAGTTCAAGGTCATGACGGTCACAGTAAGTTTCTGCAACTTATTTTTGTATTCCCTAATTCAATCTGAGCTGCCACAGCCAGGCAGGCAGAAAGCACAAGGAAGTTATTTTTGCATCTCAGTGCAAACCAGAGAGCAACAGGAAAATTGCTCATGGTCTATCAGAGGATGCTGAGCATTTTTCTGATCTTACAGTGAGCAACTGGCATCAGCTGTTGGTCCAGCCAAACTGAATGCTCATTCACATCCTTTCTGCTTGACACACCAAGTTTCAGATTTCCTCTCAAATTAGTACTTGTTTAGGACATGTTCTAAGTTTGATGTGTGCACTGTCTCTTACAAGAGCTGTACCAAGAAGCTCTAACATTCACCCCCTCCAAAAACAGGAATGCCCCATCTTTAAGTGGATGGGGTTATCTTGACTGTACATCCACAAGCTCTGCCCAAGCAGGGGAGAGCCACACAGGCTTCTGCTCAAAGGTACTTCCAGGTTACTGCCTGTTCCAGGACGGATATCACACTTCAGTCAAGCTGCAGGAGCTGGTGTGTCTGTTTTGGCCAATAACGAGCTCCTGCAGTTGGGCTACTGTGCCACACTAGGAACTGGTTCATCTTTACATGACTTGCATACCAGAAAGCCTGTAAAAGGCTTTACAGATAAGTTTAGCTGGCTATAAACAGGCTTCCTAAGTCCAGAATAACTGGGCAAAGCAATTGGTGATCCCACACCGCTGGTCCCCAACAAATCATACTACTCCCAGAATAAGCCAAAATATCCAAGTGTTGGTATCTAAATACTCTTTCATTGCTACCACATTCAAACCCAGAATAATTAACAAGAAAGCAGACCATCAGTGCTGCCTGAGCTCACACAGTTGGAGCTTCCAGATAGAATAAGGTTAAGTACTCAGTCAGGTGTTACCCTGTTCCCAAATTTAGGGCAATATTAAACACAGTTCTTGCATAACAAAATAAGGGCAGATTAAGTCAAAGAGTGAAACATGATGAAATACAGTACCATATAGTTAACCCACACAAGAGGGATCCAAAGTAGAAGTGCTCCATTTCAGAGGACATTGTCTTTAAGCTCATAGTCTAAAGACATTACTAATTACATCTCACCAAGGCCATTCTTCCTGCATTTCTTAGCCATTACGTCACTATGAGTCACTGCAGTGAAACTGGGTCCCCCTTTTAGTATGATTCAGTAGCATACACGGGAAGTCTCAGCCACTTTACATAATACAAAGCAGCAATTAAAGTTCACGCAAGTACAGCCTAAGTTCTTAAAGTTACTGTTCAACTTTTAACAGAGATACAACAGAATGACTGATGCACTGGAAGAGCTAATGACATATTTAAGCACATTCACCCCATTTAGGTCAGCACTTACACATTTCTCGATTTCTAAGCCATCCTTAAAGAAAATCATATATGGGGTCACACCATCCTCACGGAAATCCAGCAGAGCCACCATACCATCTGGATTCATGTTCTCTCCTACAAAGAACTTCAGAGAAATGCGTTACTGAGACATCCAGTGAGCTAGTACCAGAAGACAGTGCCAATTATATGAAGAAGTTGTAGTATCTCCAAGCTAAGTTTAAAAGTTTCCCTGACCAGCTGCAGGGGTTTTGCTTTCCTCAAGTTGTCCATTTTAGTACCACATAGCATTACCACACTGCTATGAACAGCAGAGTACACAATAGGAGCCAAAGTGATTCACCTTTTACGTCTTTAACTCCACAGTTCAAGTGGTTAACTATACCTGTAGTTATCACCACAAGTACTGCAAGTTGAAATGAAATCCCCAAACACCTACGAGCCTTTCAAGTATTTCTCCTCCCTGACTCTCAGTGCCCCCAGTACCCTCAGAGAGGGTCCAAGTCAAATGTCCTTACAACAGGAGGCCTCAGAACTCAACAAGCTAGTTCAGCAGGTAAGCCAATCGCAGCTTGTATTGCCAATACACTGCTATAAGGAGACATAAGTTGTGTTACCTGGTAGTTTTTGAAGTTAGCGAGGATGTGTTTGATTTGTTCTGCAGCCCCTGTCATGAAAGGCTTTACTCTCTCTGGCTTGTGTTCCTCAAGTCTGGCTTTGATTCTGGGAAGGAAAAAAAGCAAGCTTTGAAAACACATTCTAGCCTATTAACTTCACTGTGCAGCATCACATCATAGCAGAAAGTTACCAGCAGTCACCATTTGATCTTGTTGTGTTTCCCAACACTCNCCTCAGAGAGTGTCCAAGTCAAATATCCTTACAACAGGAGGCCTCAGAACTCAACAAGCTAGTTCAGCAGGTAAGCCAATTGCACCTTGTATTGCCAATACACTGCTATAAGGAGACATAAGTTGTGTTACCTGGTAGTTTTTGAAGTTAGCGAGGATGTGTTTGATTTGTTCTGCAGCCCCTGTCATGAAAGGCTTTACTCTCTCTGGCTTGTGTTCCTCAAGTCTGGCTTTGATTCTGGGAAGGAAAAAAAGCAAGCTTTGAAAACACATTCTAGCCTATTAACTTCACTGTGCAGCATCACATCATAGCAGAAAGTTACCAGCAGTCACCATTTGATCTTGTTGTGTTTCCCAACACTCCTCCAAGAGCCCACAATATCTGAACTTCATTTTGCTAGTGAATTAGCAGATGCCACTTATCTCGAGCTTATTTTACTTCTAGGTTTGTGCTAGACAAAAAATTAGCAAGTCATTTCCACAGCACCAAGAGTATTATCACAGAGGGGCTTAGGTTGGAAGAGACCTCTGGAGATCATCTAGCAGTTTCCTGGAGATTATCCAGCAGTATCACAGAAAGAGCATTTTCACCTTTGACGCTAGCCCACTAAACTTTGAGCAATAGAAACTATGCCTTGAATTAGCCAACAGCTCCATTTTACACAGTTTTGGACATTTAAATGATCAAGTTTAGGAAGCTTTCCTTTACCACCCCACCCCCTTCCACACAAATGTTTGGCACAGATGAATCAAAGAAAACAGCAAGGTTACAAACAATATCCAAAGCACATGACCGGGTTCTCTACCTCAGCCAAGATAAGCTTAGATATTCCAGTATTGATTCTGTAGAGCTTCAGTTTTGCCAAGTATTAAGACATCACTGAATTTCACAGCCAGTTTGGCACCTGCATCAGAACTAACATCTACTAGCAATAAAGCTCAACACTATTTTTAAGATCTGTGGCCTAGGAATCTTGCCATCCCACACAGAGAAGAAGCCTACCCACACTTACGCTTTCATGTAGTCCTTGATGTACTTCTTGTATGATTCTTTTGTAAAGCTGGTTTCCTGAAGATGGTGGTTTATTACTATATCAACACCAGTTATGACCGTGGCTTCTGCTCCCTCTCCCTCAGGACCTTCAGCAGAGGCATTGCCACCAATTAGAGAGTCATCAATTTGACCCTCTGTCCTGGTGACCATCTAGATTTAGAGACATCAAAAAACTTCAAGGCTCTGCAAAAATCTTAACGCTACTGCTCTTACACATCTATGACCTGACAGCAGGGCATGACTTCAGAGCCACAGTTACGCGCAAGGAATCAGCCTGCAGCCCGAGCACGGACTCCCTAGGCCACGCTCCTCTCCTGGTGCCTGACCGGAGCTCCATTACGCCGCTCCCGCCGCGCTCCAGCTCATGCACCCCTCGCGGCAGCCGGCCCTGCCCCAGGGGCGAGGCCGCGCCGGGGCTCCCCTCCTCGGGCCGCCCGCAGGGAAGCCAGCCCCTTCCCCCCGCACCCTGCCTCCGC
>VXAA01002790.1:0-18529 GCA_013399115.1 Anseranas semipalmata | reverse complement strand
TTTTTTTTTTTTTCAGATGGCCTAGCTGCTTACATAATCTAACTAAATTTATAAGTGGTTGTTCTCCACTGTGTTTTGCTTTCAAGACTACTATTGCCATTTCAGATCTGAAGAAGGGGCTTCTGCCCAAAAGCTTATGTTTTTAGTTGGTGTCAGCTGACCTGATAAAAGTATTCCCTCTCTTTACAAGCCTTGCCACTGTGGAAAAAGAGCAGCTTACATCTTTAGCAGTGCGTTGAGTGACAGGAGAACATTTGGCTCCTTCTCCGCAGCTTAATATGCAGCTAAAAACATCCAGTTTGTAGGTGTGCATCAATTTGGTTTTATTTTGAAGAGATTGTTCTAGAAAAAAACGAATGTTTCTATAGTAGTATTGAAACCTCTTACAAATTCAGTGGTTGCCTGTTTACTGGAGCCCGGGTAGAAACCCTTCAGCACAACTGGTACAGTAGATGGATCTCCATGTGGCTTTGCCTGTAGCTCTATATTCACACTTGCAGCTATGAAATGGGAGATACTATTTAAAATGCATCAGTTAAATAGGTCAAGGCTCCTGTGTGAACACTAATTTGATGTGGAGTTAAGCTAAATCAATATCAAGTTTAAAAAGCTTTAAATGAAACTAGGAATGTTGACAAGGTTTTGCATCCTTTTAACTTGAGTGGCTTCCAAAACTGATTTTAACTTAGACAACCGTGAATAAATCCTGGGACTAATCTTGGTGATATTTAAATTGCTGTAGGCTTTGGTTGTGGTCTAACCTGAGTAGGCAGCTCAGCACCACACAGCTGCTCACTCACTCTCCCCAGGTGGCATGGGGGAGACAACTGGAAAGGTAAAAGTACAAGGACCCATGGGTTGAGATAGAGACAGATTACTGGGTAAAGCAAAAGCTGTGTGCGCAGGCCAAGCAAAACAAGGAGTTAATTCACTGCTCCCCATCGGCAGGCAGGTGTTCAGCCCCTTCCAGGAGAGCAGGGCTCATCACGCGTAACAGTTTCTTGGGAACACAAACACCAGCACTCGGAATGTCCTCCCTTCCTCCTTCTTTACCCCAGCTGTTATTGCCGAGCATGATGCCACGTGGTATGGGAGATCCCTCTGGTCAGGTTGGGTCACCTGTCCTGGCTGTGTCCCCTCCCAGCTCCTGGTGCACCCCCAGCCCCCTCGCTGGCAAGGCAGCACAAGAAGCAGAAAAGTCCTTGGCTCTGTGTGAGCACTACTCTGCAATAACTAACAACATCAGTGTGTTATCAGCATTATTTTCATCAAAAATCCCAAACACAGAATCATATGAGCCTTTGAGAAGAAAATTAACTCTATTCCAGCCAAAACCATGACAACTTCGCAAGAAGCACAGAGGTACTAGCGCTGAGAATTTCCTGTGATGCCATGTCATGTCATGTGCTGATCCTTTGTGATGAAATAGATTAGAAAATGCATTAAAAATCAGTTTTTCAGAAAAAAAAGCATCATTTGAAGGAAACTTTACTGTTCCTCACCTGCTTTCTGTGTAGGCACCTCTTGCACTGAGCCAGGGTTAATACATTCCGAAATAGTTGTTTAAAAAAGTGGTCCTTCTGCAGCAGGGGGCATTTTAGATGCTGATTGACATCTAAAATGACATGACAGGTTTTCCTGACAGTGCATCTCATCTTTGGAGACATGTAAATCCCCATGGACTGGCAAATTCCTCTGTTTCTATAGATAAGCCTTTGAATATCGTTTGAGCAAGATTTTCTAGGCAGATGTCTACAGTGTTGTGCAAGAAGTGTCTTTTGTTGAAGATGCATCTCAGCTCGTCATGAATTATTGCAGTGCTACTCAATTCCGTCAAATATTAGCATCTGGATATGACTGTGCTCAACTAATTATTTGTGTCTTGGATTAAAATGGCAGGTGACAGTTGATACTTTGCTATTCTTTCTCTAGGTAAACAGTATGCTTTCAGCCCATCATGGCAACTTGCACGGACTGGTATGAAAAGGGAGGAGATCCTGCCTACAACTAAGCCTCCTGCAAGATGCAGTCTGTGGGAATAAACAAGACATAAAGCTGAGGAAGAGAGTTGAGGCTGGGCTGCGGAGCAGGGACAGAAGCAGTGTGTTCTAACCATTAAGGAGGCTATGAAAGTCACACAGTAGTGATGTTTTACATCATATATTGGATGCGGGGAGAGGGCCCTAAAATATATCTATCCTGGTAGAGAGAAACTAAAAAATTGAAGACTAACCAACGCAAGACAAGCTAGGCACTCACCATGCTTGTTTACGTAGGGTTTGCACTAGACTTAACAGGCTGTTGTTGGTTCCCCACGACCTGATGTCAATGCCCTGGGCTGTCAGCCCCTGCCCCAGTGAGGCCACAGCAGGGCCGGGCTCCAGCTCCGCACGGCCCTGCCCTGCCTGGCCATGGCCCCGCTGAGCCAGGCCCGCCTGCAGGCCTACATCCAGGCCTTGGCTCATTCCCCAGGCAGGTGCCTGGGGGTGCCCTGCTCTTGGCTGGGGTGGTGGGACAGGCTCTGGCTGCCAGGCCCTGCCCTGATGGACCCCATGGGGAGTCCCCATAGCAGTGGCCCCAGGGAGCCCTGGCGCTGCCAGCCTGACCCACAGCAGTGGGCAAGCTGAGTGAGATCTGGCACTGGAGGGAGGCCTGGCCTTGATCATCTTGTGTCTTCACACACCTTGCTGGAATTTAGGGCTGAAACAGCAGCTGCAACTTTGTAACCTCCCGTTCCACCCACCCAGATGGAAACTATAGCTCTAACTGATCTTGTTGAAGTTCCCTTTCCAGGGAGTTTCAGGGAAATAAGGATTTCATCTCTAGGTGCTAAACCTTTTAATTTGTTGGGAATGATTGATCACAGGAAACCACATCACCAGTTTGACTCTTCAGGTGTTTTTAAGTTATGCAATACAGCCCAGTCTTTCAGTCTCTGTCAATCACTGGGGACTTTTGGATTTCAAACCAAAATTTGTAACTTAGATCTCCGTTGGCAGTGTACTAAGCCAGAATCCCAGATCCCGAGACAGGCACTTGAAAGACTTGAGCTTTGACTATCAGTGTAGTTTATCCAGTCCAATCCACTCACAAATAATGGAATATGTGAGACTGGATTAGATAGATAAAGATGCCAGATAAGGGCACCACATTTTAGAATGCAAGAAAGGTCTTCTGTTTAGCAATCCCTTCTGCACTCAGAAGAAATGCAGATTTTATTACCCTGATGGGCACAGTATTTGCAGTTTTTCCTCTTATGGTCGGGTCCCTAAAAACCCTTTGCATCTTCCATGGCTTTACACCCATGGCTCTGTTTCACTTGAGGATGGCTAGCTGCACTTCTTCAGGTAGACAGAGAGGTCTCTGCACATCAGCAAAAAGCCTTTTCATCCATGGCATCAAATGCACTAGTTCAGCTTACCTAGAACCCTGCCAGGAGGGTTGTTGAGGGTGTCACTCTGGCCTGCACTGCAACTGGTGCTCTTTCAGTAAAAACAGGACTGGAACTGCCAAGATAACAACTTAATAGCAAGGGTACTGCCCAGAACTGTAGCCACGTTTTAGACTGACTGACCTTATAAATGTCCATTTCACTAGAACTATGGTAGAAAGGCCACATTCTGCGCCTGCCTTGGATCTTGGCTGATTCTGACACGTTGGACAAGTGGCCTGAATAGTTAGAAGACACTTTGACAAGGCCAGTGGGCCAATGAGCAGTCAAGCAAATTTGCTAAAGGAAAATCCATTGAGGGCTTTTAAACACAAGGATGCACCATGAGGTTCAGACAGGCTGTGAGCCACATGCTGCTTGAAGCTGAGGGGGTGTACTGGGGGAAGTGCTGCATTACACTGGGCCTGGCCCTCTGCTCTTCCCGAGGCTTCCGCTGCTGGCAAATGCCAGAGGACACTGAGCAGATGCTGCACTAGAGGGATCTTGATTTGCCTCCGTATGGCTCCTCTGATGTTATGTTCTTGGGAGCAGAGCAGAAACGATCAATTACAGACACAGGACGGAGAACTGGGCAGCAGTTCTGCAGGACAGATGTGGGGTACAGGTGGATCCTAAGCTGAAGCAGAATCATCCATCTTACCTGTTTTAAGAAAAGCCAACACCATACTGGAATATATAAGTGGTGATGTTATCTGTAAGAAAATTCTGTCTTCTTGAAGATGTGAGGGGCTGAGTTCTGTTCAGTGCTGCTAATACCTCCCCTGGAGTACCGACTCCAGCTTTGGCAATGCACTTTGAAAAAGGTAGGGACTAATTGGCAAGAGTTCAGAAGAGTGGTGGGAATGAGGAGAGATCTGAAAAACAGCCTCCAGGTAGATACAAAAATAATGATTTTGTTCCACTCAGAAAAGAAGACGAGCAGAGACATCACTAGAGTTTTTAATTTGTTTAAGAGGAGAATAGTCTGTCCACTTTGGCTAGGAGGAATATGCATCATTTTATTTTGCTGCAAGGGAGTTTTACATTAGGCATTGGAAATGCTTTCCAGTCCTGTCAATAGAGAAGCAAGGAATAGACTGTCAGCATGGTTCTCTGTCCCTGCAGGCTTTTGAGAATAGGCTAGAAACCTCATCAGGTGAGATCAGAAAGCATGTTAGATCCATCATGAATGACCGATAATACCTGATCCTGCCCTGCAACAGAGAGATAGACTGCCTCCAGGTCCTTTCTAGCCCTATTCTGTGTGGCCCAATGATTCTTAGATGAACTGTGTGCTGTCATTTACACCTGTTCAGTATGGTTATACAATTGGGATAAAAATAATTTCCTCATATCCCTATTTAGAATGGACAAGAGGGTTTGGAAAAGGGATTTTGCCAGAGAGGAGTGTGCTCATTATCCTGCATGGCAAGATGGGTCTGCGTGGAAATCGCGTGTGCACAGAGGGAGAAGCATTCAGGTTCTGCAGTGCCCAAAGCTTTAATCCTGCTACAGTTCCATACTTTAGTCCTATTTAAATACAGCTTTGTACGGTCCTTTGACTCAGATTATACCTATGTGGCAGAAAGGGCTCCTTCCATGCCAAACTGAAGGAAAAGGGAGCAGTGATTTAACTGCTTGTGCTTGCAGTGATCAGACTGCCCTATCTGCGTGCAGTGAGCCTTAAGCTCTCTGCTTGCTCTTGCAGCAGAGCAGTAGAATTATAAATTCATCCACAAAAACAGAATCAATGCATGCCTGACTGCTTCAACTACTTTGCAAAAAATTAGGGTGTAATTCATCCTATTTAACATCACAGGTCTATCTCATACCTTCCCTGTTTTTTCTGGAGCTTCATCCAAGGTCATGACTTCTACCTCCATAAACCCCTCCAAATTCGAACAGCTTTTCTTCAAAGGCCAAATAACACCTCTGCCTACTTTTCTCCCCGAAGACGTTGAGCTGAATTGTGTCCTTGGTTAGCGAGACCTGTTGGGAAGACTCAAACAAGACTGTGCCCACTAGATGTCTGTGTTTGCCCTCCAGATATAAGACTTTCTACTTATTCAGGTGGCTGTGATATACGGAGATAGCCCGCTAGATGGCAGGACAGGAGCCAGTGCATGGCAGGCAGGGCACTCCTCACGCTGGTAGGAAGCCAAAGCTTTTTCCACCAGTGTCATTCCTATGTGACCTGGAATGCCCCAGGACCAGGGTAAGAAAAATTTGATCTTGGGTCTGTAACTGATACAACCCCTCTGGACTCCTGGCCAGTTGGATGCTGCACACAAGTAGTGTTCTCTCCAGATAATTAGTATCCCCATGTGATGAGCTTGGGTCTACTGAGTTTTTAACCATTGGAGGGGGTAATTCTGCCCTGTTAAAATCACTAGGTTGTGATTTAATGAAATGACGTTTGCTTCACAGATATTTTGAGGCTTGAAATTTAGTTCATTTGAGCCATTTTAATTCATTGCTGCACGTTTTTTAGTTCATTGTTATGAGGTGTGAATGCTAGGAGAATTTGTCAATAGAAAAATAATAATCAGAGCATGCGACGTGTTGTTGGTGTTATTCCTAAAATTCTGGCACTGAATTTGCCAGCAGGTAATAAGTAAGGAACACCCTTAGTTATGCTTATAAAGCAAACCTTGCTACAGATGCTCCAGGTGAAAGGCAGAAATAAAGGTGTCATTATAAGCAAAAGGGTAGATCAACTTTTTGGTTTCCTAGTTGTGCAAAGTATTACTTCAAAATATTGTAGAGGGAAGCAGGCAAGAGGACTAAAAGACTGTGTTTTGGAAAGCAGCTTCTTAAACTTCAATCCAGTAATTTGACTTCATAATGCTTATCAACTGCAAAAACAAACCTGCCGTTCTTTTCAATGCCAGATCCCAAGACAGATTTGCTATTTATTATTTTCTGATAAGGATTTTGTCTGCTCTATTTCCCTCTCCTGTGCAAATCAAAAATGGACCTGAATGACAAAGGGTATATCTGAGGGTTTGGAGGTATCAACCAGCTTCTGAGAGATTTTGGATTGTTCTGGTTTATATTGTTTTAGAAAGGTATGGAGACATTATGAAATGAGGAATGTTAATGGAACGATGGCAGAAGAAGCTCTTTGCAAATTGTCCCCCACAAATGTGCTGTAAGAAAACAAGGGCTGATCTGTTTATCTGTGAGATAATCTTAGGCACTTTAAGATTAGGGGAGGAAAGGACCTTGAGAGGGTTAATCAGTTGGTTTTCTTGCTTCAGGGGGATTAGTTAGACATGCACCACTCTGGAGAGATGTTTGTCTACCTTGTTTTTCAAATCTCCTGATGATGGAGATTTCGAGCCTCCTCTACAGCACAGACATTCACTGGAAAGGGGGCTGGGGACTGGGTCCTCCCATTTCCCTGTTAGTGTTGTAGATACAGGCTGGACCACAACCTGTATTGAAGTGGATTTAGGTTTCTGTCTGATGCTCAGATCCTGATGGAGCTCAGCCATTCTCATTCTACCTGGACACCTGGCTGCACAATTTCCGTATTTATCTGAAAATTTGCTGTATTAGATGTCAGTACTTTCTCACAGGATGAACCAGGATGTCCCTCACTGTTTGGTTCCTTCACTGGGCCTGTGGGCACGTAGAAGCCTATCTGCAGGGCCGTGGTACCGCAGCTAGAGAAGAGAAATAGGGGAACCAGAATATCTCATGTACTTCTACCAAGAAGCTTTACATATAAAAAGCAGCTTAGCTGGTGAATACAGTTCAGGCCAGTTGCCTGAAGTGATAACAGATACTTCTGTGAAAACAGAAGAGTAGTTCTCAGGACTGATCAGAAGACTAAACTGTTAAGAAATTTTAAGAAAGAAACAGAGAACAAAACCAGAAACATCCCTGCCATATGTAGGTATGTATATAAGTACACATACGCACTTGTTCACAGAGTAAATTTATATATTTATATATATATATGTATATATGCACACACATTTTGTATATAACTGTTGTATGCCCACATATCAAATGGCATGTGCAGTTCTGGCCTCCATATGTTAAAATGGGAATGATAAAAGTAGTAACAGTACAAGAAGAAAGGCAAGGAGTAAAATAATTAACTAGAAAGGGCACACCAACTTTAAAAAGGTGTATCGGGGTGGTGGGTATGGGGGGGGTCTTTGAAATTAAAAGTGGCATCAAGAAAGTTAAAAAGGGTCAATTATTCATGCTTCTGCATACAGGAACTACAGGAACATCAATAAAATTATGAGGCGACATGTTCAGAACAGACAAAAGAAGGTTCCTTTAACAGAGTGCGTGTAGTTACACTGTGGAACTTATTGCTCCAGGGTGCTGTGGATGCCAAAAGTTGAGTTTATTGCAAAAGCAATTAGAAAGAGTCATGGAAAAAATGCAGAAAGGGCTATTAAGCACTTCTGGCTCAGGAAGAAGCCCTTCAGCCAAGGACTTCTGGAGACCAGGGAATGTAACGCTGAAATGTTCCTATATGATTGCTGTTCTATTTTTCTTTGCCTTTATGTGTCTGCTGTAGGACACTGCCTGAGGCAGGAGGCTGCGTTAGGCAAATGTTTGGTCTGATCCAGGATGGCCGTTCCACGTAGAGTAAGGCATGGAGCTTACAGAGACCGCCGAATTATGGTCTACAAGAATCCTGATAAATGCTACCACCATATAAATAAGCAGCAAAGAGCAGCTGCAGGCACAGTGGTTGCACATTGGGGCTAACAAAACACACATTCCTCTGCATAGGTCTGTAGATTTTGCAGGATAAAGGGTTTGGAAAGATCTCTCATAGCCTTGGATCCCTTTTACTAATTAATCAGTCATGTGCAGGCTCAGAGGGGTACATTTCTGGGAAGGATGAGGGGGAAGAAGGCCATGAGAAGTCTAGGGAATCGTCTCTGGCCACCTGTGTGGCCTGAAATAACCCTTGGTGAGCTGAGGGGCCATGCTGAGGTGAGGGAGGACTTCTGCCGCTCTGCCTCACCAGCTCCCAGCTATGCTAATCATTTTAGTGGCTGCCCTGAGGACTTTTCATCGACTGATCTTGCTGTCTCATAGTTCTGACCTGGTTCTGACATTTAAGGAACAAGTAAGCCCTCGCATGTGTCAGGTGCATTAGCTGCCATCAGCTTCCTTACTGTTTAGTTACCGCGGCCAAGTGCCCAGCCAAGGCGCTGGTGGATATCCCTGGGTAAGCGAAGGATTACAGAGGTGCTGCGAGGTCAGGCTGCTTTGTTTCAGCCATGCCAAGAAATCACACCAACCCTTCACAGTCTTTTGGGCAGCCACAGGCCCCCTCCGACCGTGTTATTTTTTAGTTGCTCTGTAATGTCGTCTAGTCCTGTATGCCTTTACCTGTGACTAACCGGGCATTAAATGACAGCACATTCCCCATCTGTATCATCCTGACATACATGCACACCTCAAACCACATACATTTACATGTGTGTAAGCAAGCAAAGTCCACTGGGAGGTAGAAAAGACGTACATGCACATCCAAAGCTGAGCATACATATTTTTCTGCTGTAAATGAAAACCACTGCGGCCATGGTGCACACAGTGGTTGCTATGTTTTGTTTTGTTTTGTTTTTCCTAAAAGGTTATGCTGTCCTTCAATTTTGAAAAGCTCAACAGAGTGGGCAGCAGCACAGCATACACCTGGGAGGCAACAAAGAAATTCTTGTGTACCAAAACTGGTTCTCACAGCCGCTCTTCTCTGTGACTACAGTCAGAACATAACCCTTCTGTCTCAGATTCCCCATGCATGAAATGAGGCTAGTAATGTTTATCCACCTGCTGTGAGGGTTGATAGAACAAGTCATCATTGCTCTGTGGGGATAGGAAAGCAGGAAGAAATCCCATTGAAATAATTAATATATACAGGAGCAAGAGAACGCAGAGAGAAAGAGGCTCGGGGGCGTATGCTCTTATAGCACAAAGCAAATGATTCTCCACCGGGAACAGCATGAATATGGAAACCACGCAACAGATGCAGTATGCTGAACATCAAATGTATGTAAATTATTCCGATTGTCTTTTTGGTGCATTTTCTCACCATTTACAAATGCTTTTGTGCTTAACATCTGAGAGAGAATCAGAAGAGTTGGTTTTGTTTGCAGCGGGAGTTGCAGGCACATGGTGAGACCATGCTGGGTATGGTGTGTCAGTGCTGCCCGGGGCTGTGGTCGGCCCCGGGAGAATCAGACCTGCTCTGCTTTCAAACTCGGGGGCATGGCAAAGGGGGTGAGTCAAAGCCAGGCACTTCAGAGCAATGCCATGGAATGAGGACTGTTTTTCTTTCTGCTAATCCGCGTTTATTATCTACTCCTTTGGATTCCCCTGCTGGTGGTCGGTGCTTTTTAAAGACTTGGCTTTTATCCAAAGCCCGCACTCACATGCTTCGTATGAGAAATGCTGACAGAAAAAAGCAAATTCTCCATTGGTTCATTGAGCAGCTGTGCTGCTGCTAAACACAAAAGGCACCATTTCATTTTCTTCATGCAGTCCTCATTTATATGGAAGCTGCTTCCCTGAGGGTCAGCTTTTCCAGAGGAATGACCTGACTGCTTGTGGGTGCCACGTGTCAGTACTAATTGGAGTTTCAAATAGGCAGACAGAGGCTCAGGGCAGGGATTTTTACTTGCAACTTTTTTTTTGAGGATTTCTCATGAAAAGCCCACTCACAAAGACTGGATCTTTTGATTGTTATGGCCCACTGAAAGTAAAGGGCCATGAAAATTCTTCTTCATCATTTCCTTGATTTCTGCTGATATTCTCTGTTCCTGAAAACAACCATGACAGCTGGTAGCTACACTGACCACATGTGCTCATTCACAGCCTCTATTTTGATTTAATACAGTTGTAATAAATTATTACATTTTTCCATAGGCGGGGAAACAAAAATACAAAGAAGATCATAGTTATTCAAGAAGGGTAATAAGAATGTGAGCTGCTACCATGATAAAATATGCCAGTGGTGCCGTTGCAGGATTTAAGTCTTCAGAGAGTTGCAGTGTTTTCACAGCGTGGCATTTGGCCTTGCATACCCAAGATTCAAAAGGTTAATCCTGAAAGAGAAGTCTGAAAAAAGGGCTGGTTTTTGTACTGACACCTGGGAAGTTCCACGTCTCAGCCCTGCTGGAGCTGCTTTCCGTGGTGTTCAGGGCTAAGCTTGTAAATCTGTAGTTAGGAATCAAAGTAATCTTCTTCTAATACTCAGTGCTTCTTGTGGTGTTCAGGTCTTGCTCTTGACACTGAATTTGGCCTTCCATCTTTTGGTTTCAGTCCCTTTATTCATAAAATGTGCCTGTGGGCAGCAACTTTGACCACGCAGAAGTACCCCGAAGACTCATTACTGACAGCTCAGAAGTGCAGTATATGAGATGAGATCTTTCTAAATCCTTGAGGAAGAAGGCTGGGTATTGCCAAGCATGTAAGAATCTACTCGCTCGCTCAAGCCCAGCTGCAGAAACGTGAACAGCAGCAGGCACTGCTCCAGCCTCTTTTCACTATCACTGCAATTTGAGTCATGTTCAAAATTTTAAAGTCTTTTATTTGCACTCTTATACCATTAATATGGAGGACCTTCTAGCTTAAAAACTGTAACCAGGAATAGCTATGGATTTACCAGGAGGCACAAAGGGGAGAAAGACAGATTTGTGCCATCCCCCTAACATTTCAACACTACTGTTATTATCCATTTATCTGTCTCAAAGAACCCGAAATTATATTAAAATGCACACAATGTTAACCAATGTTATCTAATAAGTAATTTTCTTATATGAAAAATATGAAAGTTACAGACCGCACGTTGCACACATGGACTTGCATATGTAACTTGTGGAGAATGTACTGAAGATCAAAAGACTTCAATCTTTTAATGCAAATAAATATCCAGTAGAAATCTGGGAGAGAAAGAATGTTGAGTATATGTGTTTTAGTTTTGTCTGGTGTGTGATAAAGCAGTAACATTAAGATGACTGCAGTTGTTAAATTTTTTAATCTTATGGTTTGCAAGACAAGTGCTGCGATTTACAATGCGGTGTTTTATTTTGTGTGCTCTGGCAAGTGACACCAGGGCTTTATTTTGACTTAGCTCAAACACGAATTCTTATGTTAGAAGTGTGTAGTAATATAAAATGAAGCCAAACAATGAAGACTTGCAAAAGTTTGAGTACAATTCTTTTATGATTTCCTACTTGTTTTGCAATGCTTGCTCTGCAAGGTAGTATATTTGAGCATTTTTAAACTAAGTAAAAGGATGGTCTGAATTATTACTGTGTTTTATCCCAGTTGTCATAATATGTTAGCTGATGCATCATCATCATTACCACTGTTATTATCAATTAACATGTTGAATGTATTGAATGTAGAATAAGTTTGTATTCCGTAGACAAGGTTTATGTTAAAAATGTTTGTGATTAATGTACAGTTGATACAAAATACAGCACTACATTACCAAAAGTCATGCTCCATTTGCTACAGGATCTTGTGCATTATCTACAAGTATAAAAACAGTTTTAATTTGCATGACTCAAAGTAGTTTTCTTGTGGTCACACTTTTATTTTGTAGGTGCTGTATTTATATCTCCTTACATTGCTTGCAGTTACTCAGACATGAATCTATTAATGTAATACAGAAGTGTAAAGCAGAAAGCAAAAGGCTTACTTTTTAATATGCCAGCATAGAATGACCCCATGCTGAGGTCACACCGCTTGCACTGGCTCCTGTCTGTGCTCAGGAGAGGTCTCTGGGAGCCGGTTTTGGAACCTGGCACAAACTCGCTCTGTCATGTGCTACTTGGGGAAAAGTTCAAACATTCAAATCTGGGCTCAAAAGAAAGGCGGCAGGAGCCGAGATGCAGTCCTTAAAGAGATGATTTATTATATATTTTTACCTGTCCCACGGGGCTCCTGACTGCCCTTTGAAGACTGTACCTTTTAAAGTTCATGTTTGGAAGCACTTCTTCAAGTATGAAGTAAGTTGGGGAGTGGATATGTGGTAGATGGTAGATACCACTGATGGTAGACATCTCAGTGTACGCTTCAGAAGATTTTAAAACGGAGATGTACAGGAGCCCAGATGGACCAATGCATTAGTGTGAATAAAACTGGCCAGGCTCTGTCATCAAAAATTCTAAGTGACTACTGTTATGTCTTGCCACCTTTGACTCCTCACCCCAATGGCCACAGTCAACTAGAATCAGCAGAGCACATGCTATATGAGCTATATTTGAACCTACATCTCTGTATTTACAATGCAGTCCTCAACATTGGTGCAACAGCTTAATGTACACTAGGGAGGATCAGCTGCTCTAAAAGTTCAGCTCCACCATCTGCAGCAGCAGCTTAAGTGTTAGTGCACATGAAGTATTTTAACATTACCATTTCTAACCTAATATTTGAAGATGTGACCCTTGGTTTAGGATGAGTGGTGGTTAGCATCCTGACAAAAATCTTTTCCTGTTTTCACCTCTGAAACTTCTGCCCTGAGAACTTTACAAAATAATAATCAGCTTCCCGCCACTGCCCTCTGATAAAATCAAAGCTCTGGCTTTCCAAGTGTTCTCACAGTACATTCCTCACAAGGCTAAGAGAGATCAGCTAAAACTTGGAGGCAAACCTAGGTACGTTTAATGAGCCTATCATTCATTAGTACTTACATTGCCAGGTGTTGCAGTGCATTTGAAGTCGATAAAATGGGAAAGTAAAGGAGAAAGCAGTGAATGACAGTGAGAAGGCTGAGGGCCTGATCCCATCGCCACTGATCAGCAAATGGCAAATACCGCCAAACCTGGCGAATGTAATCCATTGCTAAAACTGTTGGGAGAGAGCATTGGATGGGAGGAAAAATGTTGTGGCCTGTCCGAACAATTGTTTTCCAGAGAACCGATGTGCTTTGCAGTGGGTTTAGAAGAATCGGGAAGGAAAGAAGCTGTTCAGCTGAGCTTTCTGAGTAAACTTATTTTGACCAAGAATGTTGTTCACAAGAATACAAAATGCTCTCATTGTTTCTAACGCAAAACAGCAAAATAAAAATCTGTGGCACAGACAGAACAGCTTTGATTGTAAGAGTCCCAATTCTGATTTCTCCTGCCACAAGAAGTGCTGCACTTATGACAGCATGCCGAGTTGCTAATGCTGTCCTCTTGCAACATGTAAAGGAAGCTTTGAAGGTCTAGCTGCCGTCTTTTATTACTGCTGATAGGGGATCACAGCACTGCTGCAGAGGCTACAATGCTTTAAGTAAACTCTGAACCGTTTCTGGGCGGGTAGCCAGAAGCCAGTGTCTGACTAAGCTTGTAAATCTTTTCAGACACAACTAACCTGATAGTTGACACCCTTTGAGTTTAGGAGTGTTAACATTTAGATCAAAAAGGTTGGCACATTAGGTATGTGTTGGCATGGTCAGATGAGAGGGCACCTCAGTCTGGGAGCTGTATCCTTCTGCAGTGGTCTAGCAGGCAGTGGTTAAATGAAGATCTTCTTTGCTGATTAGAGACTTGCTGAGCTAATTGAATGAGCTGTGTTCAGCTAAACCAGATGGAGCTGTAAGAGTCTGCACCCCATTGTGACTTTTCCCCACCATCTAGTCTTTAACCAAACCAATTAAATACCTGTACTATGTGCCAGACAGTATAGAGAAAATAAGATCATCTATATTGTACACCTCACTGCTCTCTCTTTGCTCATGCTCCTCTCTCACTCCTCTCAGAGGCTGTACACATATTGATCAAAAGCCATCTTCTAGGGTTTCCTTGCTTCTGGAACTGCTTCCACACTCTAAGGTGTTAGAAATACAGAGCATCCTGTTTATAATCTCGCCTGTCTTCTTGCTGGCTTTGCATTTGAAGTGGAAATAATGAAATTTGTAGGATGGTTCTTCGATTCTACAGGACTGGATTTCCTATGGCCTCAGAGCTGAAATGAGGCCAATCCATCCCCTGCATAAATTAGCTAAACTCTGACTGTGTTTTTAGCAGGAGTCCATCCGAAGTCCTTAGCTGAAGTTTTACATTTGGTCCAGCTGGTAGCCTACAGGCTGCAAGTTGTCTCTGCCTTGTTTGCAGTCTCTGCTCTCACCTTGAAGGTGGTCGGAAAAGGTTTTTACGCACTGCGTGAAGTCTGGTTGTTAATGCTACCTCCTGCCCACACTGCAAGGCAGCCAGGAGGCCAGAGGTATCAGGACGTGGCTTTAAATGCAGGATGCACACTGCAACCCTTCAAACATTTTTGCTCTGCCAGTCACTTGTGGCTAAGTCCTCTGAGCTACTGAGCCAATCTAATAGTTTGAGGCCTCCAAAAAGGGTGAACCCACTGCAGGTCATGCACTCCTGCTGCTTCTGTTACATTGGCTCTGGTGCAAATTTAAAGGCAATTCAGTTCCATCAGCTGGCAAAAGACTGTTTCTGATGGGTGCATGCTGTAAACTCAGAGAGTTGCATCTACTTACGTGTCAGACAAGAGCTACCTCCAGTATGACCAAAGGGTCAGAACTGTGTCTGGGAATAATGGGTAAAGATAATAGTGAGGCTCTTTCGTACACTTTAAACTTAAGTAACAGCACTGAAAGTTTGAAGTTTTCCTACATATGCATTTCTGCATTTGATCAGCCTAAATCATGTTCTGCGACGGACTTGGCTTGGGGTCATCTGCCCCCACATCTCACTGTCCATTGTCTTCTATGAGTAGTATTTCTGTTCTTGCAGAATTACTTCAGCCACAACTCTGCTTTCACGGGATTGTCAAGCGCAAAAATGTATTTCACCCAGCAGATGCTTCTATTCCCAGATATTGAGTGCTGCCAAGAAAGGGGTATACTTAAAGTGGTAGAAAGCATACCATATGTGCCACATGTTCTTTGGTGTAATACCCACTTCTCTGTCCTCCATTCAACATTGAATCATCTCGTCTTGTGCAAAAGGTTAGACCAGTGTCTTACACCATGTGATGCCTGGTTTTTAGTAGGGCATAGAAACAGGTTTGCTTTTCTTTATATTGCATCTGCTGGCATTCAAATTGGCAGAATTTCTTCCAGCTGCTACCTGTTTAGCTGTAGTGCCATGTTGGAAAAAGCTTCTGTGAAGCCAGTGGTCTAGATCTTTATTTGACAGACACTCAGAAGACAACAGCGTACTTTTCAGATCAGCTGCTGAAGTTGGAAAGTACTGAACAGTAGTGAATAGACCTTCTGTAGCACCTTCCTATCTGACAATCTTTAACACCTTTTCATTTGCTCATTCAAATACCATCAAATTCAACCCTGTGACAGACACAGGAATTATTATCTCTGTAGGGAGTCTCAGAAATGAAGAGAAATCAATCTCCTAGGTCCTGTTGGAAGATTGCAACACTTTCAGAAAATTTTGTGTGGATTACAGGTTTGCATTTACTAGAATTGCCTTGCTGGGAACTCATGCTGTATGACCTTCTCTTCCACTCAAAGCCCAGAACTATCCTCAGTACCTTCACCCTCTAAACATCAAAAACAAATAACATGTTCTTGTTATATCCACAAAACTAGGATATGATAAAGACTTTTGGTTCTTGCCAATGCAAGAGCTCAAATCAGGTAATCAAAAATATTTATTAACAAAAAGACTACGAAATAGCATTTACTGTTATTCCTGCTTTCACTTCTCTTTCTCCTTGAACTCTGCTACTAATGATTATGAAAGGTTACAAGGGACAACGGAAACTCCAGTGGTGACAAAATGACAAGACAGTTTGAATAATAGCCATAACCATCTGGATCACTTCACTAACCAGTGAAGCAGTAGGACACCAGGCAAAACTGTCCTCACCACTGCAGAGAGCAGAAGAGAAATGATTTTCTATTGTAAGGACCAGTAGAAACACAGTGAAACAAGAATCAATGCACATAAAGCAGAGCTCTTCCGTAGAATTGTTTGAGGGTGGGGCCCTGATTTGATTAAAAGAGAAACATAAAAAGTGTGTGAGGAAAACTGGGAGCAGGAAGGTTAGGGGCCTGGGAACCAGTCAATCAAACCTTGACACCTACACAGTCCTGCAGAAAAGAACTGGCTTTTGGATAAAACCACTGTAAAAATGTGTGACCGGTAGCACACAGAGATCGTGCAGAGACATGTGAAAAGATGCTGAGCACCAAAGTCAACTGCTGATATGGCACTGATGTCAGGCTCCAGGCAGCTTGCCAAAATTAGTCTATTGGCAGTTGATAAAAGTATTACGTATTTCGGAGCATGAACTGGGTTGAAAATACAAGAAAAGAGGTTATTCAGAGGACCCATCCAAAAGTCACTGAAAGTAATACAAGGTAGCCTGAACTCCTTTTTATTCGGAAGTATGTGGTTGAGTACGAGCAGGTACTTAAGAAATGCGATCAGGTGCAAGCTGCAATGCGTGAGCAGGAACTGTTTCACATCAGAGATAATAAAATCCGGCTGCCTGCAGAAGGAGCTGACTGAAACTCCAGGGACAAGTTAAGGTCAAACTGGAACTGAAGTCCTTCTTAAAAGGCAAGGAAGTCTTTCTTCAAGCTTAAAAGCCTGGGAAGTCTGAAAACAGAAGTGGCTGTCCTGCAAAATCACCCAGTGTTAGAATCAGTCCAAATGATTTTTGCAAAAAGAAACAAAGGAGCTTTTCAAAGCTTACCCCCAAGTAAGACCCATCCTGCAGTAGATACAAAATCTGGACACTACGAGACAGCTTTTACAGAGTTGCAGGAGGGGTGTGAACATAAGTGCTGATTCTGAGGTTTGAGTTTGTACCTACCTTCTGGGAAGCCCATCTGCAAAGACAACCTTGAAACACTGCAGTTGGAGCAAGAGCTCTGTGGGTGGCCCATGCCATAGAATCCCAGAATCCCAGAATGGTTTGGGTTGGAAGGGACCTTACAGACCATCTGGTTCCAACCCCCTACCATGGGCAGGGACACCTCCCAGTAGGCCAGGTTACTCAAAGCCCCATCCAACCTGGCCTTGAACACTTCCAGGGATGAGGCATTCACAGCTTCTCTGGGCAACCTGTTCCAGTGCCTCACCACCCTGAAGAACTGAAGAATTTCCTCCTAACATCTAGTCTAAATCTCCCTTCTTTTAGTTTAAAACCATTAAAACCTTGTCCTATCACTATCTGCCCGTGTAAAAAGTTGTTCTCCATAACTGAAATATTTCAGGGAGGTCTCTGATGGACTCGGATAGTTGTAGAGAACTATTTCCACTGTATTAAGTATTTACAGCACACTGAAACACCAGATTTGGATTCCATAAGTTTTATTGACAAATTAGCCATAGCCAGCTTCCTAATGAGAGCTGAACAGACATTATCCCCTTCCTCCTCCAGCTGGAAAGCTTCAATAAAGTTTCTCAGCTGCCATCCTTGTTCCGAGATCAGCGAGAGAAGCAGTACTGCGGGGTGTTCTGCCCTTCCTGAGGTACGGCATGCCACCCACTTTTGAGGCAGCAGACTGACAGCGGCAGCAGGGCTGCCCCGCAGGGTAGATCCTACGGGCCTGTCGGGGTAGCTCCTACAAGCACGCCTGGCAGCCCTCCGGTCTGGAAGGGAAAGTGCTGAGTGGCCAGGGCTGCCTTTAGGGGCAAGAGAGCACCAACTTCAGCTGTTTCACAGGGACTCCTGGGAACGGACTAGTTCTGGTTCTCTTCCAGGCTTACTGGGCTGGTCACTGCCACCCGTGTGACGACTGACACCAGCCCTTCTGGATGGCCCCAGGCTCCCACTCTGGCTGGGCTACGTGGCGGTGGCCGCGGCTGGTGTCCGGTACAGCCCGTGGGGACCCTTCCTGAAGGTGTACATTGACCGAGCAGCAGTGACCACGCTGCGGTTAGCGAGGGGCAGGGAGCCCGACGGGTGAGCACGCTGCTCATTAACTGAAACGCCCGGGTGCCCGTTCCACCCGGCTGCTTCCACAGGCGCTGGCGGGAAGCAGCGCGCTCCCCTGGCAGGCGCAGGCGCCCCCAGGCCAGCAGCGGAGGCAGCCCCGAGGCAGGCCGGCCGGGGCGGCTGCTTTCCCCCGCGGGCTCTGAGGCGAGGGCCCGGCGCCTCGCACTGGCGGGCGGGGCGAGGCCTCTGGCAGCCCCCGGC
>VXAA01002789.1:302204-314161 GCA_013399115.1 Anseranas semipalmata | reverse complement strand
TTAGGAAAAACTTCTTTACCGAAAGGGTAGTCAGGCATTGGAATGGGCTGCCCAGGGAAGTGGTGGAGTCACCATCCCTGGAGGTCTTTAAAAGACGTTTAGATGTTGAGCTTAGAGATATGGTTTAGTGTGGGCCTTGTTAGAGTTAGGTCAGAGGTTGGACTAGGTGATCTTGGAGGTCTCTTCCAACCTGAACAATTCTGTGATTCTGTGATTTACCAGGGAAATGTTAGCTGAGATGGTGAGAAGAAGAAATCCCTCCACAGGCTTGAAGCATTAGTGCAGAAAAATACAAAACAAATTTGCCCACAAACTTATTTCCCAGTCTAAAAGCTCCAGAGACACAAATGATCTCTCAGCCATGGTTTCCCTGAAAGAGAGAGGCATTTAGAAGGAAGTGAGGTTTGTAACAACGAAATGTCAACTGTGACGTTAAAGGGGAAACAAATGCTCCCAGTCGATGCTCTGAGAAGAGAGCTGCAATAGATCTAAGGAGCTCAGCTCTGTGTCTGCAGAGGGATTTCCCCCCCTCCTTTGTTGTTCATCATATTTCGTTCTGGATGCAGTCTGCAGAGGCAGCCCAACAAAAGTGAAGAGACATAAAGACCTCGCGGGCTTTCCTTATGCTTCATGTAATGCCATACTCACTGTCATGCTCAGGTTTTATGGCTACTCAGAGGCAAGATCAGGTAGATTCCTACAAGGACACCAGGGGCCACAATTATCGCCTTTTGGACACTGAGATGCTGATAGGCTGATGGATGAACTGAAAGAGGAAAATGACTCATCTCAACAAGTTGTTACCATAGGATCCTATTATTACTGCTGCAGAAGAACCCCTGGAAACAGGAGAAAAGAGGGAGAAATTGAGGAGCACTACAAAGCAGCACTGGAGCATAGTGAATCTTCCACAGGGACAGAAATGCCTCAGGGCAGCCTTGGTTCCTTGACCTTTTTTCCACTGCCCAGAAACTTCTGACAAGATGTTGGATGTGGACCCACCAAATACCTATGAGTAGGAAAAATCTTTGAATATCTGGACTTATTCAAAATAGTTTCTAGGAGAAAGAAGAAATGAGGATTTCCCTAGTCTTGTTCCTTAACTGGTGGTAACCTCTGCTATAAAAATCTGTTACTGATAATCTTGGACTCCTCTGACCCAAGAACAGTTTAATGTTGTCTATCATAAGACTATTTAAATCACATGAATGCACACAACCACCAGAGCAACTTGTCCTATCAGGGACTTGTCCTATGAGGGACTGAACCTGCAGTTTCCTACACATCTGCTGAGTATGTGCTGACCCCAGGCTTTGGGCTACTCTAAACCAGAGCCTTGCAATTGCTACTGTGAGCTGCCCCACTGTGCCTGGGCAATTAAGTTGCCAGCACTTCAAGAACTTGAAGCCCCATCCCACCCATGAGGGGAAGGGGGGAGAGTATAGCCTAAAGGATGTTCATTTATTATTTATATCAAGTGGAAATACAAAGTAATTGAGAGAGATAGAGGCAGTTGGCTTCCTGCTGTTCTATGTTGAGTGCTGCTTCAGCTATGGTCACAAATTCTATTTTTTTCCAGCATTTTTGTACTATGCATCTGTGAACCTCTGGCTAACTCCCATCAGACCCTTAGTGCTGCGCACCTTGCATCCAGCTGGCTAGGGAGCATGAACTGCGATGGCCAGCAACACACCTGGAATGATATTACCAATACTGTATCCAAGTAGCCTTTAAGTCCTTGACTAGACTTGCAAAGTACCTGTGGCAGGGAAAAGCTGCTCGGTTCACATTAAACCAACTCAGAATTGAAGCAGTTTATTGATTTATTAATGACAGATAATTATCTGAAAACAAACCAACCTTGCATTCAAGATTGATATCAGCAACACAACAGATAAACTGCAATACAAGACACAGAGAAAATAGCAATAAACATCTAAAAAATTCTGAACACCTTTCTGTAACTAGTGCTCAAAGGTTCTCAGTGTACATGCACACAGAGTTATATGTGCATGATCCTGCTCCCCTTACAGGGTCTGTGGCTTGCAGGGAGGGTAGGTTCCCCTACTTGCCCACCTTCCTGCAGAAGACATGGGTGCTCTGCCTTTATGTGTACCCATGTCTCCTTGTAAAATGCATTAATCTGCGTGCCGGTAAGAGGCATCCTTTGAGGTGCCATACACATGCCTAAGGTGTGCGTCCCTGCATTTTGCACCCCATGCTCTCACTCCACCAGCTGGATGCAGACTCACTGTGCCCCACAGAAGAATGCTGTGTCCAGCCTAGGCACAGGTGGTGATGCTGGTGGGGTGACTCCTGGCAGTGCCAAACCAGGCTTGGACTGCTGCTGTTTCCACTGCAAGATCTTTCCCTACTCTTGCAAATTCTCATGGTTCTTCTCAAATGGATTTGTTCGCTCTTTCAAAAGTATCTTTGTTATTTCCCAAGTACTGTTTAGTCTCGCTGATGGTCAGCTTCCTGTTTAACATGATTTATTTAGGACAAATAACCCCTCAGAGAGTTTTATGTGTTCAGTTCATTCTGGCTGCACTCACATTTCTATTATAATGGCTGTTGCCATCCACATCCTTTGACAAGAGCAGGCATGCACGCTCCCCCAGAGTACTCACAGACCTGAGTGAAGTGAGAGCAACCTTCAAGTGTATTCACGGGTAATTATGCGGCAGAGCATCCCGCTCTGTAATCCCTCTGCATCTAGAGAAACATCATGCTCTACCTTCTGCAGTCACATACCATGGTGGGGTTTTGTCCAGGAAAAGTGTGAATTTCATTCCTTATGTCACGTCTGCAGGCAACAGTTGCTCACAGAATCTCCCCCTAACCTCTAAAGGAGCTTTTTTAGGCTTCCATGCTCTTTAGGAGTGGAGCCTCTGCATACAAGTTGCATGGAGATGAGGAATTTGTGTTATTTTAAGACAGAAAAGGGAGAGAAGATGTTCGAGGAGAAAGCCTGGAAAGAAAGAATTTACAAGGATGGCTCAAGGACACAAGTCTGACAAGACCCACGTGGCCAACTGGGCTGTGTGGCAAAGGCAGGACACAGTCCTGGGTGAAATAAAGCTGTCCCTGCTTGGGCAGCCCCCAGCCCCCAGTCTTATATCACTATCACCACCTTCCTGAGGCTGCAGCAGAGCTGACAAAGGACAATTCCCCCAATAAAACCCTGTTTTATAGGTGTGCTGCTTTGCTTCTACCCACCCATCTTTGCACACTTTGTCAAAACCAGGCTATTAAAAAATAAAAGAGATGACTTCCAAATTAAATTATAAAGCTGCAGCCAATTGGGTGGTTAGTGACTATGAATTTTTTATGTTTGTGCCATGGACATGACT
Source organism: Anseranas semipalmata (assembly GCA_013399115.1). Taxonomy (NCBI): domain Eukaryota; kingdom Metazoa; phylum Chordata; class Aves; order Anseriformes; family Anseranatidae; genus Anseranas; species Anseranas semipalmata. Next base: position 310,808 of record VXAA01002789.1, on the reverse strand, counting down.
GAGCAAAATGGGGAAGGGAGGGAAATGAGCATTTTGCAGAGGGTCTGAGCTCTTCATTGTATTTAATGGAAGGGTAGAGGCAGTACAAAAAGCAGACATTTGGGGAGAGTGCAGATCCTTGCTCTATACCTTAAAGAAGAAACAAGGAACAGTCACATACCTTTCAGTACATATGGTGCTGATTGCAGGAAAGACCTAGGGCAGTGAGAGCTCAAACTTGAATGGTTTCCAGCTTGTATTACAATTTAGGCATTGTATGTAAGAGATGCATCATTTTTTTCTTTCTTCTTTCTTTGCTTTTGTTCAGGTGACAAACTGGAAAAACTGAGGCAGGAAAAATGCTCTCTTGTGTTAAGTGAACCCTAAACAATCAACTTCTTTTGTTGAAACAAACCTTTAGGTTGGGCTGAGTAAAGCAGTTACTCAACCTGGATCAAAAGCTTTTTGCCTCTTAATAGTTTGTTGTTTGGGGCTACCTTTCTAAATTAAACATTGCTTACTTAATTTAGAGGAAAGACAAAATATCTCATTGCTATTGAAATCTTTCTTTTCAGCTGAGGAATTCAGCTGCTAAGTGGACCTGAACTGTCTTGGTCCAACAGTTTTGAAGAGCAAAAGTACTTAAGGAAACATTTTCGCTGTGCGTTAATACCAACATGCTGTCTTTTCTTGGGCTTATGCCACGGTCAGTCTGCTGGTATCAGTGAAACTGCTCATGGTACAGTTTCTCTGTGTATATAAACATAGGCTATAATCTTCAGTAACACTGGATTGGAGGTAAAATTCAATAGTTCCTATACACACACTTTTACTTTGGAATAAGAGTGCTCTTTGCCCATCTTCTTCATGTCACTACCTTCCCTTCCCCACCCATGTTCAGCTCAATACATGGGAGTGTACTAACCTGCCAAAAAACATTCTTAGCTCATTGTCAGGGAACATTGTTGGAGCAGATGTACACTCCTCTGCCTGGGTCAGAGCCACCTGTGAACTGGAAGCAATGTGGTTATTGTTTGCATGGTGCTAAGACTAAGAAGCCCCAAAGGGAAGCTGTCCACTCAACACTTTTTCCAGTCATAGTCTCCATGTAGAATGGAGAGGAGAAATGGGCTTGCTCTGCTTCTCCCCTGATATATTGGTTGTAAGTTTTAGCCTTGTTTTTTGCTGAATATTCTTGTTGCAGGTTGCATCATCCAATAATGACTTTCATACCTCCACCACAGTCAGGTGTGTTCTGCTTTGCTTATCACAGAGATGGATACCATCTCAGGCATGAGTCATGGCTGTTGTTCAACTGCAGCATTCAGCACTGCAAGCCAGGATAAAATACAAAGTCATAGAATCATAGAATGGCTTGGATTGGAAGAGACCTTAAAGATCATCTAGTTCCAACCCCCCTGCCATGAGCAGGGACACCTCCCACTAGACCAGATTGCTCGCAACCCCATCCAGCCTGGCCTTGAGCACTTCCAGGGATGGGGCATCCACAGCTCCTCTGGGCAACTTCTTCCAGTGCCTCACCACCCTCTGAGTGAAGAACTTCTTCCTTATATCTGATCTAAATCTACTCTCTTTTAATTTAGAACCATTACTCCTTGTCCTATCACTACATTCCTTGATAAAGAGTCCACCCTCATCTTTCCTGGAGGCCCCCTTTAGGTACTGCACAGCTGCTATAAGGTCTCCCCAGAGCCGTCTCTTCTCCAGGCTGAACAATCCCAGCTCTCTCAGCCTGTTTGCAGAGGAGAGGTGCTCCAGCCCTCTGATCATCCTCGTGGCCCTCCTCTGGGCTCGCTTTAATAGGTCCATGTCCTTCTTGTGCTGGGGGCCCCAAAGCTGAACGCAGTACTCCAGGTGGGGTCAGGAGGAAATGGAGACAGATAAGATTGTTTCCCTTCTACTTCATTAGTTGTTCCCATTAGATCAGCAGATGGTCTTCATAACATTTAGACCTGCCAAACTGAAATTGGAGAAATTAGAGAAACGCCTTATACTGCACTTCTGGTCGCATCTTTAGAGTTGTCAGCCTTCTCCTGCATTTGCTAAGCAAATGAACCAAGAATTATCTTACAGCACTAAGATACTATATAAATGAATACTCAACATGCACAAAAATGCATATATATGGATAAGCAAATGCAGACTTACCTAGAATTGCATCCAGCCCTCAGCATGTATAAATGATCATGATTCACCCCCAACAAGGGAGATTTTTTCAGGATGAGTAGACTTAAAAAGCAAAACGTTTCTGCAAAAGTTGGGAAGCCCTAAGCTATTCTGATCCCTTCTTAACTCATTGTGTAGGTCCTCTGTTATTCATTACCTCATGGGCTTGCGGTATCTGTTAATTGAAGTACCACTTCATACTTTGTTATTCTGGAAGTGCCACATGCTCTTATCTACCTTAACCAGGAGTCTGCAGTGACTTACATCGTTAAGCAATGATGGATTTTTTATATATAAAAAGCCATATCTCACATCATTAACATTTAAGTTGCCCTTCTGCATTTTATTTCCCTAAATAAAATTATTTGGAAACCTGCAACAATGGGGTCGGCTGCATTGAATCTTTACCAAGCATGATTAGAAGGAATAAAATATGAGGGAAAGGATCAGAAAGACTACCAAGGATGGGAAGAGGAAAGGAAATACTCCAGCTCTAGAAACCAATTACACAGCAGCCTGTGCCACCAGTTTTTCCTGTTCTCACCAAAGATGAAGCTCTGCCAGATCGGAGGTAGCAGATACCCAGAAACAGATGGAGAGGCACAAGACCTGTGGAGCACAGGCATTGCTCATGCAAACTCATTGAGGAGCAGGTAACTAACTCTTCACAGAAAATCATTCAGTTATTGAGGTCAGCAGGGACTGTGGATGTGTCTGGTCATTTGTACATTCTATTATTATTATCATCATTGTTATTATTATTTCCCTTCCTTTCCTGTCCTATTAAACACACTTTATCTCAACCCACGAGCTTTTACTTTTTTTTTCCTTCCCGATTCTCTCCCCCATCCCACTGGGTAGCCAGGGGGAGAAGGGGGTGGGGGGGTGAGTGAACAGCTGTATGGTGGTTAGCTGCCTGCTGGGTCAAACCACAACACTTTGTCTTCTCTACACCGTCTTGTTAAATAGTTGCAGACAGCAGTAAGAAGTCTCCTCTGTGTCTTCTCTGGGCTGAACAAACCCAGATCTCAGTGTTCCCCTGAGAATGTAATTGCTCTGGGAAGCACTTGGCCACTAAAGTAAGGGATTATAGCAATACTAAGAGTAATTACAGAATCACAGAATCACAGAACCATTTAGATTGGAAGAGACTTCCAAGATCACCTAGTCCAACCTGTGACCTAACACTAACAAGTCCTCCACTAAACCATGTCACTAAGCTCTCCATCTAAAAGCCTTTTGAATACCTCCAGGGATGGTGACTCCACCACTTCCCTGGGCAGCCTGTTCCAATGTCTCACAACCCTTTCAGTAAAGAAGCTTTTCCTAATATCCAACCTAAACCTCCCCTGGTGCAACTTCAGCCCATTCCCCCTTGTCCTATCACCTGGTGCATGGGAGAAGAGACCAATCCCCACCTTGCTACAGCCTCCTTTAAGGTACCTGTAGAGAGCGATAAGGTCACCCCTGAACCTCCTCTTCTCCAGGCTAAACAACCCCAGCTCCCTCAGCCGTACCTTGTAAGACTTGTTCTCCAGACCCCTCACCAGCTTCGTTGCCCTTCTCTGGACCCACTCCAGCACCTCCATGTCCTTCCTGGAGTGAGGGGCCCAAAATGGAACACAGAACTCGAGGTGCAGCCTCACCAGAGCCGAGTACAGGGGGACAATCACTTCCCTAGTCCTGCTGGCCACACTGTTCCTGATACAAGCCAGGATGCTGTTGACCTTCCTGGCCACCTGAGCACACTGCTGGCTCATATTCAGCCGACTGTCAACCAGCACACCCAGGTCCTTCTCTGCCAGGCAGCTTTCCAGCCACTCATCCCCCAGCCTGTAGCTCTGCTTGGGGTTGTTGTGCCCCAAGTGCAGGACCCTTGGCCTTGTGCCAAGTGCATGTACGGAATTGGATGCATGTATGGAAGAGGTCTGATGAGGTGGGACAATACAACCATGTATCTTTCTGTTCCATAGCAGTTTTTATCTTCCGGTTAAGAGTATTATGTTGCTCTTTCCTCTGCTTGTTCAGCATTAGCTATTCAAAGCACTACTGGATGACCTATAACATAAAGAAACCTGGATTTTGAGTGCCCACTCTGAGTAGTTTCAATCTTTGAACCACCAAGTTCCAAAGGATCTTCAGCGAACTCCATATCTTCAAGTGTAAAAGCTGTCTCTAATCTGCATTGCAGAAACTGCCTTGAGGTTGGATCTGAGATCAAATTCACAGCAACTGCAGTATCCACAGTGGTGTTTTTATAGCAATTTAGCCATGATTATTCACAGGGGGGTTAGATACAGGTAACCTCACTTTCTGGACCAGCAGCTGAAGGCTGGAGGGATACCCTAAAGTCTAGAAGTCTCTGATCAGGCAATTAAATTGCTTTTGAAACAGGAGTCTTGAAATACCCACCTGAGAGAGATAATTTTTTTTCAAGAAATTCAAGAAACAGTAGCTGAAAGCAGAAGGAAGAGCAGAAACAAAATGTAATTTATTTTATTTTATTTTATTTTATTTTTTCACAGAGAAGATAATTAACTACCAGACCCACAGGAGGAAAGAAACTTTTCACTGAGAAATCTCTAAGCAAAAACAGGTTTTAAAAAGGTCAGGATTTGTTCTTATCTAGCTGTTCTAGAGATGAGATAGAAAATATTTGTTCATACATGAACAAAAAAGAAAAAAAGATGATCTTGATCATCGGTAGTGCCTTATCTGGATTTCAGCCACCTTGCCTGATTGTTATCATGAAATATTTACTGCTCACCCAACTGCTTCAGTGTGAACCACCCAAAAGCAAAGCTCTCTTCAGAATAGGAGACCAGGAGTCAGTAGGAGATATAACTGCAGCAGATCCCCCACGGGCTTTCTTATAGCCTTCATTTCATCTCACATTTCACTTAGCAGCTAGTGATGTTTTAGTAAACTGAAAGCTGCCATTATCTCTGGGCAGAATAGATTATCCAGCCTGTCTAAAATATAAAATGTGAACAAAGAAAAGAAGACGAAAGGAGGTAGGCCTTTTTAAGTGGGTTTGTTCTTCTATTCAGAATTTAAGTTGCCCAAACTATGTTCCAGGCAAGTTGCTTTACCACTTCCAAAACATGCTCAGAAAGGCTACTTTGCAATTAACAGCCAAATTGCATTGATATTCCAGTGTCAACTTTTAAATAATTACAAGATAGCAGAACATCATGAAAATTAACTACAGTTCCTGTGGCAGCTGAGGCCCTGAAGACTAATATAGTGCAATTATCAGAAGGTAAATATTCACTCAGAATTATCCTATGCTCACAAGGAAAACAAGAAGGCAGCCAGACTTGGAGAGCAGTCAGAATGACAAGGAAGCCTGCTGGTTAGTTAACAGTGAAGGTGAATTTACTGGGGAGTGGAAGGGTGTAATCTACCAGCCCATTTCACATCATCGCCAGCCAGTGGGCATGTGCAGCTGGTTGTGAGGCAAACATGGAGTTTGTTCTCCACCAATAACCTCTGGTGATCTCACAGTTGGGTCCAGATGCTGTTAACACATTTTCTCATTGGTACTACTATGTCTACAGTACCTCAGGGACAAACTGATTTTTTAATATAAGCTGGTCAAAAAGCTTCCCAGAAAAGAGTTTCACTTAGGAATGTGATGGGACAATTTATTTTAACATTAATGAGGTGTCAATATATTATGATTTCTTCTTAGATCATTTCCCCTTCTTTATTAGGTTGATTTCTCAAAAGCTGTCTTCTGTAATGTGGTCATCTTCACAAACAAGACACCTATCCCTTTCTGTCTTTCAAAAATGGAAACTGAGGCATTCAGCCTGTGTCTGCATGGCATAGCATAGCAGAAAGCCTCCTGGAGGTGGCATTGTCTCCACAGTGTGCTTGGTTTTCCTTCTCATGACAAGAAGGACACAGAGAGCAAAAACATGATCCTGGAATTTGTTTCAACGTAGGTGCAACGTACAGTTAAGCTCCTAGTTGAGCCATGGAAACTGGGAAGCCCTTCTGGATCCAACACTATGTTGGGTTTGCAAGACTAAGAACTGAAGCTTTATGTAGATAAATATTTGATAGGTGACATGTTGTTCAAACTTCTTGGTGGTCTAATCTTCCTATGGGAATTCGGAGCCCTTTTTTTGGGTTCCTCTGCACAACCATGGGGGTAGCAGGGCTGCTGAAGACATCAATAGAAAAGGGAAAAGAGTCTTCTATAGCTGAGAACTGCTGAGGACCTTCCTCCTCACCAGTAAGGAGAACAGCAGAATGACTGTATCCTTTCCAGATGGGGATGTGGTAGACAAAAATTTGCAGAGAATTCTCCAAGATGAGTTTATGGACACTGCAGACCAGGCTGTTGCAGAGCCCAGATACTAAGAAGGGCAGGTGAGTGAAGAAATGTTATTTGTCTGTGCTACTCTACTGCAAGGAGTTCATGGCAAGAATGGAGACACTGTGATGTGAGGAAAACTTGGGCTTTCAGGGTATCTCAGATCTAGAGCTCTGAACATGATGCAGTTCCTCTAGTTAGGTGGACCTGTCATTTGATAGACCACTCCCATCAAGGTGCAACATGCATTCATGAACTCCTGGAAAAGAACAATTCCAAGCATTTGAGCTTGTTTTGGGGGACTGCGGGACAAATTTCCCAAAAGGATGTAAATCAGAGTGTTTGGACCAGCTTAGCAAGAAAATGTCTATAGCTGGTAGTCTCCAGTGACACCTCTCCCTTTCTTCCTTCCAAATATTTTTGACCAAATATCTCTCTTTGATATCCTAGCCCCTTTTAACTCTGTTTGCTCTGCTGATCCCAAGTCACTTTTAACTCCCTATATATCTGCCAACCTATCTGGCTGGTGAATGGATCTTTCCATTTGGGGAAAAAAGATATGGTGCTATAGTTCTTACCCTCTGCCATCATAAAGTTTTCCAATTTCTTCCCTGTGCACTCCTGTGAGTGCAAAATCAATAGGAATGAAAATAACCAAGATTTTTTAATTTTTATTTTTATTTAATGTATTTGTTCACTTAAGTATGCTAACCTGAAAGAAAGTAGAATATATTTTGCCTCTGTTTATTAGACACCAAAACAAGCTGGAGAAAGGGAAACATCTATTGATCATCTGACCTAAACTGCTACTGACTGCAGTCTATTATCATGGTGTGTCTACAGCTGTCCCAGGTTCCTTACTCCCCAGAGGGCTCTAGATCAGAGGCAGGACTTCAGCTACATGCCCAGACTGACTCCCCATCTTGATTTCTGCTGACAAGCATTAATATGCTTTCTGGATACTTTTTCCAAAGCAGCCTGCTGGCTTCATGCCTTCTCATTCCTTCTGAAGGACACATACACATATTTAAGGAGAACAGTTTTTGGGAAAGGATCCTGACATACGTGAACATATTTTAACTTGCATTGTGAATAAGGGGTGCTTCATCATAAATTCTGCACAGCCCCTCAGATCCAGGGACTTTATGGGCAATTGATATTGTACCACTTTCCATTCCCCTTCACATTCTCATCCTAAGTGTTATTTGCTTTTTCATAAGCAGAATTTGATAGTTAGAGTGATTTCCGGCCTTGTACCACACAGACTCATTTATCTTCATCATAATATGTAATCTGTGGTATATTCTCAAATGTTAATATTCACATCTATTTTTGATACTCATAAATTATCATAATTCCCAACATTACAGCCTACTACATCCTCTTACTAAATAACACCCATACTGTACTTCACTCTCTCAAAACTCTCTTAAGAGATCCATGATGCCACTAACACTTCAAGAAAACCTTTGTTCCAGGGAAGAATTTTCATTATGTCAAGAAATATTCAATATTGATTACATTTAACACATTAACCATCATGCTAAACTGAACTATTCCAACAGAACTATTCTATTCTATTCTATTCTATTCTATTCTATTCTATTCTATTCTGTTCTATCTTATTCTAAACTTTATATACATATATTATACAGCAACTCTCTCTCCCTGTGAGCATCATGAAGTTTCAGTGATGGTCCCCAGTAAACAAAGGAGACAGAGCTGGGTTGGGAACAACGTGGAAGGCAGCTTCCTCAGATCTGTTTGGCAGTTTTCATGTAATAACTCCCATCTGAGAAAGACCTCCTCCACTATGGTGTAGCTTATTCCTGCAGAATCAAGAGACACATTCACTGTTAATCATTTTATTTTCCAAAAACAATATGAATTTTATATATATATATATATATATATATAGTGTGTGTATATATATATATATATATTTCATTTTCACTTCCTTCGTGGAAAAAATCTGTTCTAGTTTGCCTCAGATCTAATTATGACCCTACCCTACACACAGACATCCGTGTATATGTTTATCAAATCCAATAACTACCTTTGGAAATGTGATCTACACATAAAGGAAAATAATTGGTTTACAAAACTCTAAAGTC
>VXAA01002789.1:232478-301588 GCA_013399115.1 Anseranas semipalmata | reverse complement strand
CCCACACACACACACAATTAGATATAAGATTACTCAGGAGCGGTGATGCTCCTGTGAAGCAGAGAGCGCATTCACAGCATTTGGTGCTCCTTCTCTTTGAGGGCCACCATATAGGTTGCCTAATGGTATTTTTAGGAACATGAGCCAAACTCCATAATCATCCTTCCAGAAGAAAAGCAAGCAAAACACTTATAGTGAGTGAAAGGAAAAAATGTTTTCAGGCCTGAGTTGCCTGTGCACCAAAATTTCCATATGTCCAGTTGACAAAAACAAAAATATGAGAAAGCCACGCATATCTGTGAAACATCAGAAAGATGGTGATAGTGCTCATATTCTGGAAGTAAAATTCGTTCACATGCTGAATGTCTCACACAGATCTGTGTAGGACTCTTTGCAAAGATCTTGATTTTACTCCTTAGCAAAGTCATTTAATCATAGTACAGTTTGTATCGTGTATGGAGTATCCCATATTCTTCAATATTAGTAGGTGATGTTAAGGATACCTTGGTCTACATATTGAGGGACAGAGGGGCAGGATTAGGAGGGCAGAAGGCATGAAGAAATACTATTTTAAAGTAGTACAGAGAATATCACTATAACTGCTAATAGCATCTTTTTTAACTAGGATTGTTTTCCAACAAATTAGCCCTTGTTAGTCAGGCTTCATTGCAATCTTCATGGTTAAAAGGAAGCAAAATCTAATGACTGCCAGTTGTTAAGTCTTTAAGTGCTTTTAAATTCCAGTGGCTGTTCATCCAGACATGTACAACAAGATACATACTTTTTATTTTGTGAAAAAACTGCCCAGAAAAAGAGGAGGAGTGTTTTGCTCCCCTCTTGATACCCCTTACTTTGAGCATGTGGTCGTGGTCTGTGCTCATTCAACTCAAAAAAATAAAAATAAAAATAAAATAAAAATAAAAATAAAAATAAAAATAAAAATAAAAATAAAAAATAAAAATAAAAATAAAAATAAAAATAAAAATAAAAATAAAAATGTAATTCACTGCTCCTGACTCGCAGGAAAATTTGTTATGTGAATTTGGATCTACAGCAGCCCATTCATCACTGTCCCTGGGACAATTACTACAAGCAAGATGTCACTGGAGCTGCACAGCTGCTGGTTAAGCTGTACTCAGCTTTATTATGGGGTTTTCCAATAGAAATGCAGAGAAATCCAAGGCAAGGTGGTTAAAGGGCACAGGTTAAAGGAGACAAAAGCACTGAGCAACCCATTTAGCAGCTGTGTGCATTAGGGATTATTCAGAGATTTGGCAGTTTTCCTTCTATGCAAGATATTTCTTTGCTCAGGGAGAGGAAACCCATTGACAGACTGATGCAAGTCCTGCAGAGGTCACCAAAGTGGTCAGAGGGCTGGAGCACATGCAAGGTGATGGGATCTTCTTCTGCAGCTACGTTTTGTATCGCTAGAGTTGTGTCTGTGGTCACCTATGTGTCCCTGGACTGTCACTGTTGCACTTCTGGAAGGCATCAGAGGGACCAGGCATGGACCAACATATGTGTGGCCCACATGCAAATAGACCACAGTAAAGGTTTCCACATGGATATCTTGCAATTCTCAACACGTGTGTAAAATCCTCAAATTAAGCCTGGGGGAAAAAAAAAAATCCAGCTGGAAAAAGACAATGTGTTTAGGGAAATTTTGATGAAGAGCAGCTCAGTTAAAGCTAAGTCACCTAGTATTTGTCTTAAGGAGATCAACTGACAAATACTAACTTGTAACGGTGTAGTACCTTTCCTATGCTCCTGAGCTCTCTGGAAACTGAATCACAGACACAGCACTGGTCAAGACTTCCCTTGGGAGAGCACCGATAAATTCTACAAACCACTGAGAATTAATTCTCTTCTTGAAGAGTCCAGATAAAGTCAAAGTGCTGACATTCACACACACACACATACATATATGTATGTGTTTCATGCAGTCAAAGAGAATTCTGGTTTTCATTGCAAATTTATTTCATCTTTATTTTAGAAGTGTTTCAACCACTTAAGACAAAGGCAAAACAGATTCCCATTGACAAGTCATCTTAAAAAAAGGAGAAGTATTTTGAGGCTGGTCTGTCTGCTTGTTCTATTCAAGAGCATATTTTTGTACTTTTTGGTGAAAGGAGAACTGTGGTGGTACCAGGGTAAAATACACAGAGTTTGGTACATATTAAAGTACTTAAATCAGCAGAGAGACCTCACATTGTTAAGGATGTGTTTAGGCTTTTTGTATGTGGAACATGAGTCCTGATTTTCACCTCCTTTGTGCTCCAGAATACCCCAGAGCTCATTGAACCAAACAGAAATTTTGTAATGGCAATAATCAAAAAAAAAAAAAAAAGAAAAAAAAGTGCTGTTTCAAATTATAAAAGGATTAAATATGATTAAATTTGAAGCTGTTCTGCCAAAGTGCAACAGTAAAAGGCCATTAAGTGAGCTGTCCATTTATAGAAAACATAAGATATAAAATTCGTTTTTAATGGACTGTTTCCATGGAAATGTTCTTTAGTAGAGACATTTTATAGTGTATTAAGCAGCACAAGGAGTTAAGCTGACTGTAGTGGTGACTGTAATGCAGGGTCTATGGTTTGTAAAAAATTGAAACTGTTAAAAGGTTTACAGCCATGAGAGTGAGGAATATTTCAATGCCGTTTATCACTCACCCAGCAAAACTGAGCGTTAAAACTCAGCACACCTACTGAAGTGGAATCCCCCTATTAGCTCCTTACCAGAATATCTTAAAAAAAGAGAGAAAATCTGTTCCTTGATTATGGAGGCAATAATAATTATAGATAATTTGTACATCCTCATTGCATTAATTGATGGAATCTCAAAGCATTTTCCAAATATTAATTAAATAACTTACTCTACACAGTAAAATCATTCTACACAATATAACCTCACTTTTATTTGCAATTTGCTCCTTTTTCCATGCCTAGGAGTTGTCATGTAATGTTGGAATTTCAATAACATGCTGCTGAGAATGTGGTCTAGGCAGGGGAGGACAATGACTGAGGTTCAGGAAGAATATGGTCAATGCCCCACAGACTCTGAAAATCGAATAAGAATGAAAAAGGCTAGGACAAAAAGCAGTCTCAGAAGGGTAGAAGCATGAGAGAAATGGCTCTTCCAGACAAAGAAGATATCCTGGACATTTTCAGTCAGCATTTCTATGACAGTAAGTCTGAGAGGATTAGGACAACATGGTTGACCTCTTCCAGTGACTTGAAGAACTTCCGTTTTCTGTGGGTTCCCACAACATCAGGCACTGATGAGGTGATATGGATTCCTCCTTTTGAACGCTTGAAAAGCTCAGTCAGTGCTCTCTGTGCAGTACAGACCTCAGGGAGTGGCTGCACTAGCAGGATCGAGAGGGTTGTATCAGTTTGAAGCTACCCTAACCTAAGCTACCCTACACTGTGCAATGAACATGTGCATTGCCTACATCCTTACTGCAAAGTGAGCTTATTTTATGTACTTGTGACCAGTTCACAGGTGTGTAGCTTGAGCCAGGGAGGAAAAGCACCCATGCACTAGGGGGTTGCGTTCACTATGGAACAGAGCAATGTTATCAGGAGTAAAAATGGTCAAGAAAGTAAGGGTCTGGAGTATACAGCTGAGGATGGGGAGTAATTTTACCTCCTCTTTGGAATGAAGACAACCTTAAAGTCCACCTCCACTTTTGGACAGAAGCTGAGCAAAAAGAAACAGAAGGTACTGAAATCCACTTAAAATTCAGTCTGGTTACATCTAGCTCTATGTATATAGAGATAAGTTAAGTAAGGAGAAACTCTTCATTTGTAAGTTGAATCTGCAGTAAAGGCCAGATATAATAGTATTTTTTAAATACTCTGAAACAGTCTGAAATGCTGGCACAGCAGGAGCATCTACTTTTACTCAATATGATTGAACAGCGGAATAAGGATGAGGGCAACCTTTGCTGATGGTTTGTAGCTCGTTTCAACCTTCATGCACGTGGGTGAGCGCACCTGCTCCATCAGTGGCTACCAGCTCAGCCCTCTGAGACTGTTGTCCGCTGACAGCACAGCAGGAATTTAATCCAGATGTCAAACTGCCATGAGTTTTGCAAACAGATGGTCTATTGGAAATCCACAGGCAGGCTGCATCAATACACATCAATCCAGCACCTTCCTGCCTCTGGCTTGCTGCATGGGGACCCAGTCTAGTGGAAAGAGCGGTAACAAACGACCCTGCTCTTTCCTCCAGATAGTAATGGGAATGGCTTCATTTGCTAGCCAGCTGGCCCCTTGTTAATGAAAGGTCATTACCAGTGACCCAGAGGCATGTCTTGTCAATTCACTGTTGGCTTTTTTTTGGTGTTGTTTCTTTCTTTCTCCAGTACTCACAGAAGCAGAAGTAAGTTGCTCTAATGTGAAGTGACAATTTGCAACTGAGACTATTTCGTTCAATCAGGGAGACTAAATGGCCACGAAGAGCCTTCAAGTCTGCAAAGGCCCAGCCACAGAGTTCTAATGACACTTCTTGTCCCTTCTCTAGGTACCACTAGGCTGGATCCATTTACTGAGCCCAAGAGATGACCTGGCAATCTCCATCCTCCCAGAGCTAGTCCTCCATGGCCAATTATGCCAGAGGCTGCTGGTCTTGTCCTGAAGCCTTTGTCACTCTGGACCTGGGCTTTCACACTGCTCCACCAGCATTGCCTCACTTTTAACCATATCTCCAGTGATTTTGAGCGCTGCTGCCATGGAAACTCGGTTTCCTCTCAGCTCTGCCAACTCACAATTGGTAGTTGCCTATATCACCTTCTGCTACTCTGGTCGTGAGCCTCCCCGAGATAGAGACCTATGCCCATATGAGCTAGTAGAAAACTGAAAATGGAACATATCTTAATATGGTCATATTCATTTAAAAACTCCTTCTTGTTTCCATTTTCTTAAAATTGGTGTTTTAGCCAGCTCTAATTCAAAAGTCAGTAGTCTAGTTTAGTGCACACGCACACAAAGTTTTATTTCTGAGGGCTTTAAAGAGTCTACTTAACCTGATTAATTTCCCTTTCCATTTAAAAATAGTCCAAAATGTAATCAAAGTATCTAGTAGTGGTTTTTGTGTATGCCTAGCAATATGCCATGAATGTTTTGGTTAATACTGGATAAAATATTCTGGGAGACAGCAATGCAGTTATTTCTGTGACAACTCATAAGCACAAATGCAGGCTAATCTCTTACACAGATCATTCTCCTCCAAAGAAGTCACTCAAGTGCTAATAAGTCATGGAGCCAGTGGGTTGAAAAAAATATCAGAAATAACAACCAACACATTGCAACAACCCTGTTCACTCACTCTATTCTGCAGAGTCTCTGCACAGTATATGGTGAAGAACGGGCTCAAGGTGAAATGAGGTGAACCAAGCCCTGTGTCCTATATATTCTCCATGCACGTTGCTAGAGTGTCTGTACTTTGTGCTCAAAGTGTTGACACTGTGCCTACGAATAGCTCAGCATATGGAAGAGCTGAGATCTGCTGGTTGACTGGGCCAAGTCTGGCCCTGATTTATGTATGCATGTTCAATGAGAATTTAACCTGTGAGAGAAGTTGAGTGTGCTCAGAATCCCCACCTCCAAAGAGCTCCAGAGCGCTGGCTAAGACGTTATCTGACCTTAAGCTTCTGCATACCAATGTAAGGACAGGCAGGACTGGACTAAAGATTTAATTAGCAGTGTCAATGTCCTCTTGTGTATTCATGAGGCTGATGGTTTAAGGGCATCTCTTACCAAGGTGTGCCTTTCTGCTTTACATGACAGATTTCTGGGATGCTGGCACACAGCAATGACTTTGTTAGCTTTGTTACATTCATTATACTTTATTATTTGCTCTTTCTATGGATAAAAGACTTTGTTTATTGATTTATTCTAGCCATAAAAAAGAAGAGCCACTTTAGTAATCGTATTACCTCAGAATGTGATTTCTGATTGCGCAGTTGCATCAGAACTTCACCGCTCAGATCAAAATAGGATTTCAAACTACCTGGCATGACATAGGAACATGATACCCTGGCCTGGTTCCTGGGAAACTTTATTTAATTTGTTCAGTAGAGATATGTTGGAAAATACAAATAGAAGTATCAGAAAGGGAAGAAAATGGCCTCAGAGAACCTACGTCTCACTGGAGAACCAGGAATTCGGAAAGGAGAACCAAAGCAGCCTGGGAAACAAAATGGGCTAAAGAATTGGAGGAGCAGGAAGGCATTTCCTTGCAGTGGAGATATGACAACTGAGGGGATCAGAGTAAAACGCAGGGACCCACTGGGACTGTCTGTGGAAGTGAAGCTGTTGCCTGGTAATTGCTCTAATAAAAGACACAGTTTTTTTTGTTTTTTTTTTGTTTGTTTGTTTGTTTGTTTTTTTTCCTCATGTATTCCCCACATTTTTCTCATGTAGCAAAAATGAACATAAAAAACTTCAACCAACTAAAAGAAAAAAAAACCATCAACACCAACAGCAACAAACTCCTAACTTATGAAAATTGCCTACTCAATATACTGGTGGCCATGGATCCCAGAAAGGAAGACTCAGACCTGCTGAATAAATCCACCCAGTGCACAGGTTGCACCATCTAAAGCTGGTTGAGGAGAGAAAGGTTCATGCAATTCTGACTCTGTACAGGTAAAAGGGCATGAGGAAAGGGATCTATGATGCAGAGGTATCCCCCTACAGCCCTGCTTCTTCCTCTTTCTTTGTGGATCTTCTCAGGCAAAAGGTTGACCATGGCAATCCAGCAAGGAAAGGGTGAAGTGGAACCATCCCATCCTTCCCTTGCCCTATGAAAGGCACGGCTTTGGGCCAAAGTGAGACATAGTTTTGAGTATGTATTTAATACCCAGTAAATCTTTACCTGCAGTAGGAAAAACTCCAGGCTTGAAACTTTCCCTTGCTAATTTAGCTAAGTGTTGCAATGACCAGACTTGGAAATGCTTCAGGGCTTGCCAAGCCATTTGGCAGGATCTGCTGTCCCTTCTTTTATCTCAAGTGCAGCCTTTTTATTAATAGAGGCTATAAAATATTCCTTTATTTTATAGCTGCACAAATATTCCTTCATGCTCAGCTATCAAAAAATAAAGACTTCCCCACAAAGCTTGGGCATATGTGGGTGGCTTGAAACCTCACTCTGTGAGAGATGATACAGCCTTGACAGATAGCATGATAGCAGCGATATTAAGCAAACTTCTCTCCTTGGGATGCTCATACACTTAATGAGGCTTTTCAGTCTGGCTCCCCCTTTTCATCTCTGCTGTCCCATTAATGGCCCCACTTCTCCTGGTGGCTGCTCCTCACGTGCTGCCCATTAGGTAGAGATTAGGGGGGTGATGAATGGCAGCCTGGTTCCCTGAAAGCTCGGCTGACATTCAGATGTATGGTACGGGAACTCATTAGGAGCAAGACTGGTTTCAGTGATAATAAACACTTCAGCAAAGTGCTTAGCAAGGTGCCTGTCTGACTCCCCACCCTGCTCTCCTGTCAGTGCTGCAAATATGTTTTCATTATAGATGGAGGACTTGCAGGGTAAAATTTAAAAAATAAATGAAAAAAAAAAGGTGGGGGAGAAAAACAGGACTAAAGCAATAAACTTGATGAGCATGAGCTATATAAAAAAGATTAGCTTTGAGAGGCCCTATGAGACAAAATATTGCAATGCATTGTCTAATGTGTGTATCAGTGCTGTTGGACAGGCGGAATCAGGAGTGAGGTTTGGGAACCCTCATGAGAAACGGAGCACCCCCCCCGCCCTTGAGCAACACACTTTATCTCATGATATCCTTATAATTTCCATCACGACTGAACTCCTCCTTGCTTTAGCTCACTTATTCTCACATTAATCCCAGGAAGGAGAGAAGTGGAACTAATCTAATTTTCTAGGTAGGATCCGAAATGCAAAGGACCAAATTGCCCATAATCTTTGTGTGTGAAGGAAGCAACCTGAAGCTCTTGAATAAAAACGTTTGGTTGCTTGGTCTGATCCTCCACTGCTTTCAGTAACTGAAACAGTGCAAGATAACCCAAGTGAAGGGGTCCATTAAAATGGTATTTGATGTTAAAGGACAGAGGCTGCTCACCCACCATGTGACTACAACTTTGGGTCATGCTAGGGATGATGAAACCTTTAGCATCCCCTTAAATCCATCCTGGAATATAATAGAGATATGATCACTCACTGAAAATACCTAAGTTAAAGTCATACCTTTAATGAGAGATATGGACATAAACATTTTCACACCTATATGCACTGTTGGTACTGAGAAGGGAGCGTAACTATTCAGAACACATTTACTGTTTCCTAGATGGTAGAAGCTGCTGTGTTTTAGCTGTAGTTTGGGCTGAAAATGCAAATTTTAAAAGGAAGTCATGACATGATGTCTGATTTTGTTGAAAACGTAAGGTCAGATGAGCTTTGCTGTTGTGCTTTATGTAAATCTCTTCTTTCACCCTCCAAACAGTTAATTATCGTTTAATATCCCACAGAGCAGGAAGTAATGTTTCTTAAACACAGGATACCTGGATGATGTTTTGTTGTCTTTAGCTGCATAAACAGAAGCAATGCTAAGCAATATGGGAAAACTGCATGAAAGAGAGAAGATTGTGGCTTCCAACACAATGTCAATAATTCCCATCTGGGATAATGGGATTTTTCCTCTTCTGAATTGTGACCTATGGTTTAATATTTGTTTGAACCTGTGTTCAAAATGAGTGTGACCTAAAGCATTTATGGCAGAGGATACTCTGATACACAATCCTACCTTTCTTTATTCACTTGGAAACCCCAGGATGGATTTTCAGGTTAGCAACATAGGAAAAAAATAATTTTTTGTCCATCTAAAGATTTGCTTGGACTTTCTGGCTTCTGTCTTGGGAAAAAGAAAAGGAGATAGAGAAGGAGGAGGCCAGAGAGCAGTGGGGATGTACAGAAGAGCAAGGTTTGTTGCTCCTGCTGCTGTAGGCAGAGGAAATGATAGGAGAGAGATCAGTCAGAGAGGGCACCCCACCGAAAACTATCCAATTTACCCAGTTTCTCCCTAGGCAGCGATAGCAAACTTCAGCAGGCAAAGTGGGCAGCAGACAACAACCATGTTACTTCCCTACATTGTTGCTTCTTCTGCTTATGCCTAGAGCAGACCCTAAAAGTCTCTGTCTGAGGAACAGTCCCACCAGTTCAGAGCAGGGCTGCACTGGAAAACCATTTGCTGCAGCAGGGACCAGAGTGCCTGTAACTCACACAAGACTCAGTTTGTTTTCCTGTTGCTAAGGAAGAAAATTGGAAAAGTGGAAGGGGATGCAACACTAATTAACCTTGTCTGTGATGGAGAATTAATGCAATTATTTCACAACATGACTCCAAAGAGTGCAGCACTGCATTTATACATAATGTGTCACCGTTATTATGAACTGTGCTAGCCCTGGCATTGTGTGAGATTATTTCTGTATGTGGTGCGTGTAATGTGTTGAGAGGGAAAACCAGCTAGTTACACAGAGAGGGCACAGAGCATTGCAGCAGGGTTAGCAGAATACAAATTGCCTCTACAAACTGCATTTATTTTTAGTCAGGAGCTCCAAAGAGCGGCTATGAGCCATCCTCCAGGGAAGACTCGGGCAGGAAAAAAGCAACAAGCTGTTACATTCACCCCCTGGCAAAAGTTGAAAAGTTGATCAACGGGAAGCAGCTTCCATTGGAGGTTGGGGACTTGCTCCAATCCAAAGGTTGTGCTCATTTCTCTTCTTTTCTGCCATCAAAAAAATGCCAGAGGGCAAGTGGCAGCCAAGAACTTCTTGCTTTTTTGTATGCAGACAAAGGTGTTTCTTCAGCAATGGCTTTCTCTAATTTATCATTGCAAAAGAAAAAAAAAGTCACAGTAACCTTGGGATACTAGTTCATGCCAAATGACTTGGAAGGGAGGGAATATTTCCAACTCAAAGAACAAAGCTTATGCGTTTGCTCAAACCAAAGGCGTCACCAGAAAGAAACCAATGGATTTTGAATTAGAAATAAAAAGTATTTAAAATGGCTTGATCTGCCAAACCTCCAGCGACAGTTGCACACACAACCTCCTTTCTTCCTGTTTTAAAACTCTTACATGTTTAAGGATTAAATCACAGCCTAAAGTTACTGTGTTGAGCCACTTGCTGTGCATCATCTGGGCTTTAGCAGCTGCTCATCCATGCATCCTCAGCCTACAGCAAAATGCTCAGACTCCATTTACCCCCTAAAATGACACACCCCCCCATGCGAATCCATGTTAGATTGGCTATATATCTAAGCCCTTGAAAGCCCATGAAGAAAAGTGTTGTTTTCCTAGGAAATACGATTACACATACTAGCTTGAAGTTTCTGAAGCCATGTGGATGCTTCTAGTGGCTTACATTTTCCTAGTGCCTTCCTTTCGTTTTACTTTTTCAAGGTTTTGGTTAGCATCCCCACTTGTCCTGATCTGAAATAAAGACCAGACAAAATTTTCTAAATCCTAATTGTCATTTTCATTGGTGGACCTACACACAACCTTCAAGCATTTGATGCTGCCTTAGAAAGTACACAAGTGAGGAGGTACCTTGATGCTAGAATAACCACCCTGCAGCTTCTGAACAGAAGACTGATTTAAGGATGACAGAGATCTCTGCAGAGCTGTGCAGAAAATCTCCCAATGTCTGTATTTTTTTTTTTCTGTCTATCCTGTACTTTGCCAAGAGTACTGCTCATTCTCCACATTGTATGTTGGAAGCACCTCTTGCATCCTTGGTCAGCAGTGAGTAATCTCCTTTCTAACCCATGACACATCAGCCATTTGAAGGACTAAGAAGCAAGTGCATGGTCAATATGCAAGGCAAAAGGCCTAATGCAGAGGAATGGAATCTGCTTTCACCTTCTGTAAGACTGAGATGAAGCTGGTGTAGTTATTTCAAAATCAAGGTATTGTGTCCCTTGTGGCGTGTGGAACAAGGGAGAAGTCAATGTACAATACTGCAGCTGGGAGAAGTTTCGGCAAAATGTGGCATCTCAAGAATTTGTGAGTATGGGTGAAGGGCCATTTGAAAAACAGCTCACAGGGGAGAGAACTCACTCTTTTTCCTTTACATATATGTTTTCAATAGCGTTACAGCTATTGAGCCAATAAGCCAATCCATCTTTTTCTCCCTCAAGTGCAGATGACAAGAATGGTTGCAAAATAGTCATGTCCTGAAGGACATTCTAGGAGGTCCATGCTGCTGCTGCATTTCACATTTTCCAAAGGCCAGCACCACCAGCAGTAGAAAGGGAGTTACATGAGACTCATGGTTTGATAGTTTGAGAAGATAACAACTTTAACTGAAGGAGAGGACAGAAGGTAGTCTTAGGTTCAAAGTGATGGGCAGCTGAAGGACATGTAAGTGAAGATCTATAAAAAGCACCATTGTGTACAGTGGCTGTGTAGCTGTTTCTTTTTCATAATCCTTGGAAAGCTTGAATTTGATGAGTGAGAAGAATGAATATCAGCAGAGTCATTTCAGGGCAGGAACAATGCCCATGGAGAGGGAGAAGCTGAGGAATGTGTAAACAAGCCCAGCCACAAAGAACAATTGTCATAGCTTCAAAACAAAGCTGCTTATAAGAGCAGCTGCTGGAGATTATACAAAAGATAACATCTATCCTACTATTGAACCTGGATATGACCTCTTTTGTTTGCGTAATGTTCATATACACAGCTCTTGGGAGCTGAAATGTAAGCTGAAGAACAGCTTTCAGCTTCATACACTGTGTTTCCTCAACAGAGAGGAGTTCAAAAGAAAAAGATATATACTGTTCTGTTTGTACTATTTTGTCAAGCACTGTAGAAGAATGAAAACACAGAGATGCAAGAGGATCTAGCAGTAGCTGGAGAAGATGCAGCGTTATGAGTAGGGCATGGTAGAAGAAGACAGACCATGGTATAAGGGAAGCTGGTAAAAAGGAGTGCAAATTCTTCCAGGACTCTTCCAGTTTTCAGGAGGGAGGAGGTATGTTCAGGGACACAAGTAGTCCCTGAGCAAAGAAATTTCCTTCTTTCTAAAATCTTCATGCCTGTTCTTTCCAGTAAGGATGCCAAGACATAGACATAGACTTAATCGCCCAACTCTAATATTTTGGAGCTGTAATGCTGAAAAATACATCTCCTCGAACTCAGTCCTGAATGGCCTGCTTTGCAGAACAGAGACAGACACTCTGCTCTATAAGCTCTTTAGCTTATATCACCACGTAGTGGAAATTCCAGCTGTGCTCACATGTAGTAAACACTGACAGCAAATGCTTTTCCCCTGAACTTTGAAGGGAAGACTCACAATCCTATCACTGACAAACCCAAGCAACTTTGGAGTGAGGACATCTGCTATGCGGATACAAGATAAAGACAGTGCTGTGATTAGCACTGAATTTTGGGATGGTTTTCCACTGAACTGATCAAGGTTTAGTATTCTGTTTTAATATGACATTTAATATCTACTATTGCACAAACATATTTATTAATAAATTGATGTTTGCTTGTTTTTCAGCTAAAGAGGAGTGGCTCTGTTTTCACAGGTTGATGACCAAATACCTCTATACCTCCATGCAGAGGAAGATATATACAGGTAGGCTATAACTAGAGTAAAGTATTTTCCCCCTGTGGAGCTCTAGTTCCTCAAAATACTAGCCAGATATCTGAATTACTGTGGTCTGTGTAATAGGATTCATAATGGGATTGCTGTTATGGATTTAAATACCCAGATGACACCTAATCCTGCTCAGGTCTTGCATTACTCTGGGATCTGAGAATTCACAACCTTGCCGACGCTTACAGTAGAGGTTTTTGGTGGAGCGAATATTCCATGATACTGGCAGCACTCACTTTGATTCAACTTTTATTTTTCTTTTGATAACCAGTGGAAAGTTATTTAATAAAATGAGTATTTGGCATGAGACAGTTGAATGACCTTCATGTGATAAAAATGCTACATCTTCAACTGTCACAGGGATCATGATGCAATAATAAAAAGATAGGAAAAAAAAATGCAGAGAAAGGAGGGATGAGTCCCTGACAAATCCCCTCAGCTCCTAGCAGTTTGACAAGAGTTGTGCCTACTGCAGAATCATAATTCCATACAGAACATCTAGAAGTTACAGGAGAAAAAATCAACATGGGAGAGTTTTGCAGACCCACCGATGGGAGAGAAAAAGTTGAAAGAATAATCCATTGGTTCATGGGGAAGTCTCAGATACGTTTATCCCTCCTTCCTCTTTCTCTATGTCTCCTAGATCAGACCAACCTCTGCCGCACTAACACTGAGAACAGCTTGGGCACGCTTTATGTTTGCTGCCATTAAAGTAATCGTTCTGTCATCTAAACTTGCAAATAGATCAGGAGAGGAGGGGCAAGGAGGACACACCGCTGGAAAATTAATTTGCACCAGAGTCTGAGCAGCAAGAAAGTTGCCTTGGAGCTGCTCATTAGCCAAGCTGATGACAAAGCAAAAATAAAAAGAAGGTAAGTTTTAAAGGCAGTTTTCTAACCACGGTACTCAAACATCCATTTCCATCTGCCCAGGATGAGCAACTTTGCATGAATTAAGCTCATGTGCACCATATGTCTATTTATTTCCATCTTTATCCTCTTTGCAAAGCTGTTTGAACATGGCATGCCAAGTTAGTATTTTAGAAGTTCAGCAAGATCAGTGCCTGGGACAAAAAAGCAACAAAACAAAAAGCAGACCCAACAATCCTTCTAAAACAAAATAAAAATAAAACAAAACCTGTGCTTAATCGCTTTCACAAGAGAATTTGCTTAATTTGTCACTACTGTAGAAGTTTTTACTGACAAATACAATAGCTGAAAAAAAGGCAAGAGGTAATTAATAGCTAATATTCACTTTAACTGAGTGTAAATAACAGTTAGAAAGGCACCAATTATCACCAGACACTAAGAGATAAATCATGGAAAGAATGGCTGGGTAAACCAGGTCACTCAGTCCTAAGTGTCCAGGCCTGACAGCAAGAACAGCTGTTTCTGAGCTATTCCCAACAATGTTTGTCTGCTCTCTTTTTCAAGATTTCTGTTCCTGGCTGGAGCTGGGCATAAAGGCTACAGGCTACTCTTGCAATCAGAACAGTTGTTAGGAGGGAGTATTTAGGCATCTAACTGAAAGATAAAGAGAGCAAAAATAAGCCCTTATGCACATTCAAGTGTTGAAGATATGTCACACCTGGACCTTCTGGGAAGTAACAACTTCTGTTACTAATGAAACGGAAGAATTTGTACTAGAAAGCCTCCTGAGCAACTGCTTTTAGGAGCCTGTGGATAAAAGAGAGAAAGAAATGTGATAGCAATGATCTGAAAGTGAGGCGTCCTCGAAGAGTTGAGATCTGGTCCCTCTCTAGATTAAATGTGAGTTTTATGCCATGAGAAGAAGTAAGCTGGGTTTCTACTGAGGTAGAGGTCTCCTAGCTACTTAGAAAGTATGCATCCACAGGTAATATCTCGATTCTGCATTTTATTGCCTTATCTTCATGAAAATCTCCCTGATACATTTTAGCTTTGGGAATAAAGCATTAATCATTGCTTTTGTTTATTTCTGAACAACAGAATTTTGTGATTAAAAGCACACAAAAAAATTCTCAGCACCTACATTCTGATGCATGTATTTCACTCAATATTTGTCCATACGACTTCACCTGTTTCATGGAATTTGCTCCACATTTCTGATAACTGCAGTGTATTCTGGCTGATTAAAATTACTCTGCCAATTGACAAAGGGAACTACTTGAAATAATCCATATAACTGATGGACACGCTGAGTTACAAAAATCAGGTATCTTGAGTGATTGTCCTGGAGAGCACAGGCTTCTTAGTGTTGTAAGAAAGGGCTGAATATCACAACCTCCATTTATTGCAGACAAGATCAGACATAGCCAGTCAGTTGGCACCATTCACAGATTCTTAATTAATTTTTACTGTCTGTGTTAGGCAAACTGGCAAGGCTGTTACCAACATGTAGAGAGCGTTTCCTCCAGAACAGGCACCCGATACTGGAAGAGTTGTTAGAACCAGACACTATAACACTTTAAATCCCTCCTTCCTTGGGTCCATACTACTGATGGTTGTGCCAAAGTAATATTTTCTTGGTCAATTTGCAACAACAGTTGCTTACTGGTTTTGGCTTTAGTTCTGATTGATTTTTTCATGTTTTGTCTGTATTATTTTTCTGAGCTAAGCTACATGGAGGTGGAGAATGGCTCCATAGATCTAAAGACTGCTTCACCCCAATTTTCAAGGCCACAGAGACATTTCAAAGTACAGGGAGATAAATGCTACATCTTAAAAAAAAAAAAAAAAAAAAAAAGAGACAATCTCCACATTATTAAGAGGCGATTCATCAACAGATTGTCCCTGTATAGATGGTTGATTCAACAGCAGCAGAAAACCATCTCATTCACTTTAGAGAGGATGGCTTATTCTGTCATCTCTGGGGTTACGCCTATCCTGATAAATCACAGAGGACCACAGTCTGTGCTCTCCTTGGGTCTGATGTGCAATGACATAGGATGTCTCAGTTAACATCCATAAGGTTGCACTCCCTTCTTGTCTTCAAAGGGGGCCTACATCCACAGGGCATTTAGGAACAACCACTAGCCTTTGACATCCTCCAGAATATGTCCCGACTTTTCCTAGGAAAGTGTTAGTTGGCACTGACCAAAATCATGCCAGGCACATACTAACAATTAGATAGTGCGGACTATCAACAAACAGTGCTTCAAACTGGCTGTTTGCTTTTTCAGGAAAGAACTAGCATCTAAATCTGCAGTATAGCACTAAGCACCAAGGACTGCTCTCTCCTGCTTGCTGAGATCAGCATCTACTGAATGAATGCAGGTCCCTGGAGGAGAGTGCATCAAATGAGAAACACAATACAAATATTCAGAATAGAAAGATGCATCACCAGCTCATTTGTCTGCCTTAACCTGTTTCACACATGCTGATGCACAAAATATACTGTCTCCACAGTTTTCTTTTACACGTTACCTCCTCAGGCTGATTGATTATTCTACAAAGGAAAAAAAAATAAATCAAACCCTCATTTTAGATATAAATTTGTCTGGCTTTACCACCCAGCCACTGATTTTCTTCCAATGCTTTTCTCATCTTGTTCTTCTTAAGTAATCCACAGCATCTTCTTTTTGCTCAGTGAGGTAATCAAATCACCTCTTAATCTTGCATTTACTAAGCCAAATAGATTCTGAAAACTAACTTTCTTTTTCTTTTCTTCTTCCTTCCTTCCTTCCTTCCTTCCTTCCTTCCTTCCTTCCTTCCTTCCTTCCTTCCCTCCTTCCTTCCCTCCTTCCTTCCCTCCTTCCTTCCCTCCTTCCTTCCTTCCCTCCTTCCTTCCTTTCTTTCTCTTTCTTTCTTTCTTTCTTTCTTTCTTTCTTTCTTTCTTTCTTTCTTTCTTTCTTTCTTTCTTTCTTTTTCTTTCTTTCTTTCTTTCTCTCTCTTTCTTCCTTTCTTCATTTCTTTTGCTTTCTCTCTCTTTCTTTTGCTTTCTCTCTCTTTCTTCCTTCCTCTTCCTCTTCCTTCCTTCCATCCTTTTTTTCTTTCCTATTTCTCCTTATTTATTTGCCTCTCTTCTTTATATCTCTTACAGATTTTTAAAACACACTCTTGCAGTATCAGTCTTACCCACACCGCATGTACAGACCAAAATAATTTAATCAATCCTTCAATAATTGCAGACATAATTTGTCTCGGGGAAATCAGTTCATGTTGAATTGTTTGTGCTGTCCGTCCTGGAAGTTAAATCTTTTTCCCTTTCCTTTCCTTTCCTTTCCTTTCCTTTCCTTTCCTTTCCTTTCCTTTCCTTTCCTTTCCTTTCCTTTCCTTTCCTTTCCTTTCCTTTCCTTTTCGACACAAGTCTTATTTGGATTAATTACTCTGCAATTCTTGTTTCTGGATATGGTAATTTGCATTCAGGTGGGCTAACTTGACTCATCTTTGAGTTGGTCAAGTTTCCCAAACAAATCAGATCTCTCTGTAGAACCACTCTACCCCACTGAGAGGCAATCATTGCCTTTTACAAATATTGTCAGCAGTGATTTTATTCTTATTCCAAACTCATTGATAATGATGTTGAGTAGTTCTTGCACAACCTGCTTCAGTGCTGATTTACCATTGACAAGTTTTTTTCTGAGATTAGTCATTTTGCCAGCTCTTAAACAATTTGATATTTACATTGCTCATTAAAAAAAATAATAATCAGATGACTGGAAATGAATCAAACCCTTTACAAAAGTCTTATATTGATGCTGGTATCACAGAACTTGTTATCCCATCAGAAACACAATCAGGCTGGCCTGACAAGGACCCCTTCCTTAAAAACACATTGACTGACACTAATTGTATTCTGATCTTCTAGTTCATTATTGATTGCAGCTGGTAACATTGTTTTCACTGTTTTGTATGGAATTGATGTCCAGGCTTATCAGCTGATAATTACCATCTCATTCCTCCTGTCCCACATGACATCAGCTCTGGACTTAATAGATCCTCTTGTCTGAACTGTGGTGCTCTGATGAGCTTTGGCAGTTTTGTGAAGTTTTTGAAAACCATCACAAAGTTTTACTGCTGCCCAGGCAGATTATTACTTGCACTGACTGGGGCGTCATTTTCTTTGGTTCCAAAATATCCCCTGGAAACAAAGCTGTCACATGGCTACTGTGCCCATCAGAAACATTGCAATGTCTTTCTGCAAAAGTTGAGATGGGAACCCCAAGGAACTCATTTCCAAAGATTGTTAGAGAATAGGAACAGAATATTTCAATTTCCCTTGCAATCAGGCTGTAAATCCAAAAATGTATCCAACGGTCAGAATACAACACATTGAAAGGTATGGGTGAATAACGGGATGGTGAAAAGTAAAAGCCGTGGTGAATAGGAGTGCTGTGCTCCTACCTACATATTCCCCACAATTCCTTGAGAGGTGATATCTAGTCTGGTTTTAACTTTTGATTCTTGCTTATACATAAGAAAAGACCTTGCTTTGGGGTTCTGTGCATAATTCTCTGAGGATAAAGCTTGGATATTTGTAACATTCTTACAAACAACAAAATAACTATGTTTGTCCAAAAAACAGTTCAGATTAGGTACAAGGGCAAGTTTTTTTTTTTTTTCCCGGTGAGACTGCCTCACCTCTCAGGAGCCAAGTACGGCTGGACTTACAGCACAGCCTTCCACAGAGTCTTTGTACTGCCCTCAATTTGTACTGTCCTACAACGGTGTGATGACTTTGGTGACAGTAAAGTCACCTTTCCAGTCCTAGGAACCCATATGATACCAGTCTAGAAACAAGCTGTGGCTGACATTGGCATCTGGCTACCCTGGACTGCTATAGCTCCACACCAACCATACTGTGGGCACCACATGAGATGACTGCTGCTGTGCTTTGCCCAGGGGAGGATGCATATTTATACAATCTGACCTCTTTACTGTGGTAATATATTCAGTGGCTCTAAGGCACAAGGTTTAATGTTTTCATTGATGACATAGTGGTATTGAGTGCACCTTCAGCAAGTTTTTGGATAACACCAAGCTGAGTGGCTCAGTTGATGCTTCAGAGGGAAGGGATATCATCCAGTTGGACTTTGACAGCCTTGAGAGGTGTACCCATGTGAATCTCATGAAGTTCAACAAATCCAAGTGCAAGGTCCTGCACCTGGGTTAGGGCAACCCCAAATATCAGTACAGTCTAGGTGGAGAATGGATTGAGAGCAGCCCTGTAGAGAAGGACTTAGGGGTACTGGTGAATGACAAGCTTGACGTGAGCTGGCAGTGTGCGCTTGCAGACCAGAAGAACAATCATATCCTGGGCTGCATCAAAAGAAGTGCAGCTGGCAGGTCAAGGGAGGTGATTCTCCTCCTGTACTCCACTCTCATGGGTACTGGAGTACTGCATTCAGCTCTGGGGCCCCCAGCACAAGAAGGACATGGAGATGTTAGAGTGGGTCCACAGGAGGGCCAGAAAAATGGTCAGAGGACTGGAGCACCTCTCCTATGAAGAAATGCTGAAAGAGTTGGGGATGTTCAGCCTAGAAGAGAGAAGGCTTTGGGGAGANACAATCATATCCTGGGCTGCATCAAAAGAAGTGCAGCTGGCAGGTCAAGGGAGGTGATTCTCCTCCTGTACTCCACTCTCATGGGTACTGGAGTACTGCATTCAGCTCTGGGGCCCCCAGCACAAGAAGGACATGGAGATGTTAGAGTGGGTCCACAGGAGGGCCAGAAAAATGGTCAGAGGACTGGAGCACCTCTCCTATGAAGAAATGCTGAAAGAGTTGGGGATGTTCAGCCTAGAAGAGAGAAGGCTTTGGGGAGACCTTATAGCAGCCTTCCAGTACTTAAAGGGGGCCTACAGGACAGATGTGGGGAGACTCTTTACCAGGGTGTGTAGTGATAGGACAAGGAGTAATGGTTTTAAACTAAAAGAGGATAGATTTAATTTAGATATAAGGAAGAAATTCTTCACTGTGAGGGTGGTGAGGCACTGGAACAGGTTGCCCAGAGAAGGTGTGGGTGCCCCATCCCTGGAAGTGTTCAAGGCCAGGCTGGATGGGGCTGTGAGCAACCTGGTCTGGTGGGAGGTGTCCCTGCCCATGGTAGGGCAGTTGGAACCAGGTGATTTTAAAGGTCCCTTTCAACTCCAACCATTCTATGATTCTATTCAGTTTGTCAGGTTGATGGTTGAAGTTGATGATCTTGAAGGTCTGCTCCAACCTAAATGATTCTATGATTCTACTACAGGTCATGTAGTAGGCAGTTGCTTTTGAACAGGCCAGTGTAGGTGGATAAAGAAATATAGGTACCTGGTAGAACTAGGTACTTCTACATTATGTAGGATATAAAACGGTGTTTATCTTTCCTTTTGCAGGCAAAAAAAAAAAAAAAATCTTTTCACACAAGACCTTCTGTGCCTACTGTATACAGGCAGAAATCTGAGTCCCTTGGTATGGAAGTCTGGCAAGGAAATGAAAGCAGGGAAAGCTTACAGATAACCTGTTATTTGACTCCTGTAATGACTTTGAGCACAAATCAGACTGTGAAAAGGGGAAGAAGGAGTGGTCCATAGAGAAAGTAAAGGGACAGAGGCTCTGTTACTGGTGGTGGTTTTATCGAGGAAGTTTTAGAATATGTTAATCAGATGCCGATACCAGATGTCCGAAGTACTGATGAACTCCATCTTCCTATATGAAATTCATTTTTCACCTCCTGATAACTCATCAGCAGATCAACAACTGTTGAAGAGTGACAGACCAAGGGGTGACCAATGGTTGCTCCATCCAGGACTTGCACACACTGCTACAGGCAAATGTGGTTTAATACCAGCTGAGCATGAAGGGGTGAGAGAGCATAGATCAGAGGCCGAAATATGCTGCAGGGGCTTGTTAACAGCACAGCTGGCATGTGAACAGGAATGGGCCATCCCAGGATGTGCCCACTGATACTTTTCTACTTAATACAGCTGAAGGGATTTTTTTCCTAGGGCCATTTGAGATGAGGTTTGATGTCAGTGGTGGAATAACCCTGCAACAATCAGTTGTGTTGTGAGAGGGAGCATTGCAAAGCAAGAAGCAATTGGAGAAATACACAGTCATGAATGCTAAGACTGCAATACCAGGCTTCCTGGAGGTTTATTTCATCTTGGTTTATTTTGATTCATATGTTTAACCACCAACTCAGAATTCTTTTCAATATATCACTAATAGCTAGCTGTATTTGCAGCCTGCTTTCCCAATGAAACGAAACACATGAAATACGCATAGGGAGCTGTTTGTCTCTCCCCAATAACCTGTTAATCTCTTCAGCTGATCTCAGCTCCATTTGAAAAGAGGTTTGAGGTCTTTAATGTCTATGTTACTTTGTGAAACACCTGTCTGAGTGGAGGTAAGCACTTGTTTGCATTCACAGAGCAGGCAGCTGTGGGATGGGTCTGAAGACAGAAAAGAAACCAGCAAGGAGCTTGCAAGATGGAGAAGGCTGGTGGGAGATGGATAAGGGGAAAGGTTGGACTATACTGGACTGGGGAATTATGGGATGGTATTGGAGGACTTAGTCTGAGCTCTGCTACCCAAGCTATAGCTGTGGTTGAGAAGTCTGGTGGTCAGTGAACCATCTGGAGGACCTACAGAACAAGGTTACACCATTAATGAATTTACTTGCTCACCTCATCTGTGGATCCTGGTCTCCAGATCTTCCACGTCATTAACACAAATTCACTTCCAGCATCTCTTTTTGAGCCCAGGACCTGATGGTACCTACAACACTTTACCAGTTACAAAGCACTGATGATGTTTTCCAGGAAGCTGAAATTTCCCTTCTAGATTTACCATTTATCATTTATCATTTTTGCCTTTCCCAGCAGTGCATGTGGGGCAAACTCGGAACTGCCTGCTATTGAAGATGGTCTTGAGAGGGAGTGAGGGTCAGCAGTCTCCCTCCCTCCCCTCTGTTGTGTGCCATGCTGAGGACACCCATAGGACACACAAATGCACAAGCCCATGCACGAACAGCCTGTGCTGATTGTTGACGTGCCTGCAGCACTCCCAGGCATCGATACAAACTCCTGCTTACTGTACACACTCATCACTCATTGTACAGCAGCACAGTGCTTACAATGTAGATGCAGATACCTGCATCATACCCATAGAAACGTGTAAGCAAACCCACGTGCTGCCTACTGCACTGATGCACACAGGGGGCTTAGCAGACACAAATGTCCACGTGTCTGCTCCTCAGCACACACAACACACATGGACCACAGCCTGCACACACACTTGCAGGCTTGTACCTCCTCCTCACAGGCTGGAACATCTTGTCCCCAGCTCATTGCTTTCACACACACACGCAGACACTCGGTGCTTGCAGCATGCCCACAGCCTGTTATACACACAGATATCCCTGTTTCCTCAAAACAGCCACGTCTTTCCTTAAAGCCACATTCACTGGTCTTGTGAACACACTGATGCAGGTCTCTGTGCACTCTCATTTTCTGTGTATATGTGCATGCACACAGTGTTATCATGTGCACACACAAAGGGTTTACTACAACCACACAGCTCCTTGAACATATACAGGTAACCACTGCTTTACATCCATATGGTTCATGTCCCAGAATGGTTTGTTTAGCCCCAAAGCTTGTTTTGTTTTTTTCTTATGATCTGCAATATTTTTAAATAAAGTAATTGCATTAGTTTTTAAAGTAACATTAACTCTTCCTACAAACCATGTCTAGTTTTATGTGCAGAAGCACAAACACAAATGCAAATCTCCCAAAACATGCTCTGTAGGTATCCATATGCAAACTGCACACATAGCAATGCATATGTAGGCACACAACTGAGGAGAAATCAATTTTCTGGTGGTTTCTGATATTGCACATTTTGTCCTCTTTTGCATTTTAGGTACTTAACTATAGTTTGCTTGTCATCTGACCTGCTGCATCTTCTTTTGGTTTCCAGTATCCCTACCTTATGGTAATATCAAGGATGTTAAGAAGTGAGGAAGGCTCAGATAACCCACTTCTTGCCATAAAGTTTCCATCAATTTTCCAAATTCAGACACTCAAGCAGCAACAGCAAAAGACCTTTCTACTGCACTGTAGTCAAAGCATGGAAATCTCTGTCTCTCTTGGTTTGCAACTAAATAAATAAATAAATAAATAAATAAAATTGGTTTGCAAAACAAGGAAGGGAGAAGGGAGCTCCACAGACAGAGAGGGAGGAAGAGGATCTTGATGGGGCATCCAGAGGGGATGTGGGGATGTGTGAGATCCAGGAGAGTCCTACTGTTGTGTCCCTGAGGTCTGCCAATAGCCTGGTGGGGAGCACTCCATCCACACCTCCTGGCAGATATCCCTCACTTGTCTCTTGCTATGCACTGTAAATGCATTTGTAAGGATATGTAGGAGGGTGTTCCTTTAAAGGTACCTCATCAAGGTCTTTTTCCAATGCAACAAGGGATATTAAGAAAGGGAGGCAGTGATGGGAACTAGGTCTGGTCAGTCACAGTAATCGATGAGGGCATGTGAGAAAGTAGAAACGTTCATGCCTGTGGGGTTATCATTAATCAGTGACTTGTAAGCTGGGAGACAACAACAAGATACAAACCTCCCAGTCTCACTGCTTGCTGGGCTATCCACAGGTGCCACTTCCAGGAATATCAGCCTGGACTTTGCAGCTGAGAAGATTGTGATCCAGGTGGGAAGTGCCTGGACTGGGAGGGTGCAGGAAACCACAGAGCCCCACAAACCCTTTCTTTTCCCATTCTGCTTATTTCCTGGACCACAATCACCCCCAGCCAGGTGTTGCCTGGGGAAGTGCTAGTGGGCATGGGCCAGGAGAATGTGAAAGAGCAAACTGACATCTTATCAGCATAGAGGATTGCAGGAGAAAGCATGAGGCTCTAAGCACATCAGTGTGCTAGAAAGTAATGAGCCTTTCAATAGGTGGCTAGTCAGTAACGTGAATAGAAAGCATGTGAGTCATGACACACAGAGTCGTAAGCTCATTTCAAGCTTCCATTTTGTCTTGCAGGAGAGGATTGGATAGGACAGGCTAATTAGGTGACCACAAGTAACAGTGGCATGCAGGATGATGGAGTGGCTTGACTTGGAGGGTGTTGGAAAGGATGGCACCAAACAGCCACTAGAAGACGTGGCTGGTACTGGGGTTCCATTACAGGCAGACCTTGCCTTCCTTCCCCTGCCACTGACATACCCCATGGAGTTGGTGTCTCTGGACTGCATGCAAACAGGGAACTGGCCAGCCATCACGCTATGCTGGGCATGGCTGTGACAGATTTGACAATAGGGGTAAGGAAGATTAATGTCTGATGCTCCGTATGGAAAGCTTGTCACTACTACCTTAGTCTGGACAGGAACTGTTTATTTTTTGAGGCATGAGAGCCTAATTTTTATGAGTCATTCTTGTGCTGAACACCATATCTGGCTAAAGGCATTTTGACCTGCTGGTTGGCTTCTCTGCTGGCACGTTCCTCTGAATGTCACCAAGTGCCTGAGAGCAAATGCCAGTGCTCAGTAATCAAGGGTGATCCAACAGAGTCTGGGGATGGTGGGGAGAAGAAAGGAGGGACGGGTAACAACTCACCTAGACAACTGCAGCAGGAGAAAAGGTGCATGGTTGGCATCAAAATGAATCATACAATGAGAGAGGAAGAGCTAAACAAGTAGGCAGCCCAAGGCCAAAATGTGCAATCAGATGGGAGAAAAATGTAGCAGGGAATGGAAGAGAGGAGGAGTGAAGGATCAGAGTCATTTTTGGAGAGATATGGAAAAGCAAGAGGAGGATTGTAAAGAAACCTTATCTCGTTCCTGCCTGTTCTCCCACTGCCGTCAGGATTATGCAAATGAATCATTCAAATAGATTTCCCTGGTAATTAAAAACTCTGCTCTTTTTAATTAAACTTTCCCTCCAGACTGTGGTGGTGCTTTTTTTTTTTTTTGTTCCCCCTCAAGGGACTAATCTTTACAAGTTTTTTTTTTTTTTTTTTTTTTTTTTTCCCTCTTTTTTTTTTTTTTTTTTCTTCTTGCTCCTGCCTTCTCTTCTTGCTCTTTCTTTCTCTTCTCCTTCAAAATTGTCAAGGCCCATCAAAAACTGACTTCAACACTGAGTTACATGAGAACTTGCTGGAGAACAAAAAGGGGAAAACTTTGAATCCAAGTTGTGGCAGGAAGTCAGAATAACTTAAGAGCATTGGGTCGAGCAAACTAGTTTAAAAGCTTGTGCAAAGGAGCAAAAAGAAAAGAGAAGAAAATCAAAGAAAGGTTGGATGGAAAAAAAAAACATGAGTTGGAGTGCTTGTATCACTTGAGTTTTGGCTGGTAGGAATTTTGCAAGCAGATATAAATAGGAGCACATCTGTAATGAACTCAAGATCCAGGGAGCTGGTGGGTAAATACTCTGCTGACTAACCTAGACCAAGCCCTGCACCACCACAACTCAATTTGGAGTGTAATTGCACTCCACAGAAATTACTG
Source organism: Anseranas semipalmata (assembly GCA_013399115.1). NCBI lineage: Eukaryota > Metazoa > Chordata > Aves > Anseriformes > Anseranatidae > Anseranas > Anseranas semipalmata. The sequence continues at coordinate 276,533 of VXAA01002789.1, read as the reverse complement.
AAGCGCAGGTAACCTCCACGAATCACTCTGCAGCCCTAGTAAGCAGCACATAGAGCAGGCTGGGATCCTGGATTGGTGCTGACTCAGGACAGGACCCTGAACAAGGCAAGACCTTCTCACAAATGCACCAAGATCTGCTACCCTCTTGGAAATTACACTTCTCACCAGGGCAGAAGGAAGATCTAATGATGACTAACCACAGCTGAGTACCCCCTAAGAAAAATACAGTGCTGTTCCCAACACAGGAAGGTATTTTTAGCCATGATGCATTATCTTCACGACATAAAAGCTCCCATTCTTAAATGCTACGCATTCTTCAAGTTGTTTGTTGTTGTTTTTTCCCCCAGGAATTTTATTTTTTCGTATTTATTTATTTTTATTTTAAGCAGTCCCTCACACAGCTTACATCAGAGTGTGTGTGAATGTAGTCACATAGACATGATGCATAGTGGCAGACAGAATAAGTCCAGAGGAGATGAATTGTTAGAGAACTGATGATGCTGCATTTGGCAGGCATTACATGCAGTTATTAGACACATGTGGAACTTATCAAACATAGGCAATCAGAAGCAGTGCTCTGTGAGTAAAATATTTTTGAGGCTCACTATTGAACTGTTTGGATTTTGTCACCATTTCTTTTTCTCCAGCCTTATTTGAGGCATATGGAGAGACTGAGTGGAGCAAATGTTGCTGCCTGCCCTGTGCCCGCCTAGCTCCTCACCTCCTTGTGGTTTTATTTTTCTGCAGATTAACTCAAATGCATGTTAGTGCCAGGAGGAAATCTTAATGGATACTTTATCATGCCTATAACACATTCACTCCCAAAGCAGGTCAGGATTGGTGCAGCACAGAGTCCATCACAGATATATGAATGTTTCTCATGCCCATTTGATCTGAGATCTCCCAGATGTGTTGGGCAGCACAGCTATGCTATAGGATGTATCATCAACCAGTGTCTAAAAGTTTGGAGATGCCAAATGTAAATAAGAAGCCAAAGGGAAGAGGTGGAAAGATAGAGGGAGATTATCTTCTTTTCATTATGGTGCAGAAATTCTTCAGCAACCTTCAGGGAGAAGAGAAATTCTGCTCTAGTTTAAGACAAACCATTAAAAGAACACCGTTTTCCACAACAAAAGTCAGGTATTCAAACATTTCTTCCCAATGTTGTAAAGGACAGAATGTTTCAGTACTTCATCTGAAATTGTCTGTTTGAAATAAATCCCTTTCTTTTATCTGAAAAATACATTGTAAGAGTTGAAAAAGAATAAACGCAAAACAATGTGTTCCGATGTCACTGAAACAAACTTTTCCTTTGAACAAAACTTTTCTGTTCTAATGTGTTTCTTAGAAGATATAAACATTTAAGGGTTATTCAATTTTAGAACTGAAAAATTCAATAACTGGTGGAATTTCCCATAAATCAGTCTGGTGCATGTTTAGTAGCAGTGACTTGCTCTGTGTGTTGGTAAATAACATTCTGGCTGGTAGTTTTACTTCTATCCACATCAGTGTAGAAATTGATTTTTCCTTTTGAGCAAGCTTTCCTTGGGGTTATCTCCTATGATCTCACATTGCCTTCTTGAGCCCTGACCCTAATAAAAATGTTTCTCCTTTGTTCGTGTTCTTCTGTCTTCTCTTGATTGAAAAGTTTTGTACTTTATGTTCTCCGATACATGCCTACTGTCTTCATGAGAAATTAACAGGCATAATTTATTCTTTTACATTGAGACATTGCATTGTGGACAAGAGAGGCTGACAAATGGATTCGTGCTGGTTAAATTTGGCACAGCAATAGGCAAAGCTCAGGTGAATTTATTTTGCCAAGACATGAGAAGGTATGAAATCAAAAAGAGGAGTCCTCCTTCAAGAAGAGCAGAAGACCTTGTTCAAGCTCTCTTGAAACATTTCTTAGTTTCTACCAACGTCGCTAAATGACAAAATAAATTATTCTTCATGCAAAACAGGCAGAAAGTAGGTTTTTCTTCACCTTTTTGCCAAGAATGAATCCTGGGTTTCCCTTGTAAGAGCAGCTGACAGTACTGACACTTGGAAAGCAGTGAATATAATCATGTTCTCTTTAATAAGGTCACTGCCTGTTTCTGAACATCATGGCACATTGCTATCAGATTTGACGATGGCAGTAAAGGTGGAACTGGTTAGTTTGTGAGATCTTTCTCTTGCAAATCTGTAACTCTGCCTTTCTACTCCATAAATGATTTAAGACTCTTGGCTTTTAATTTCTTTTTCTTCACAGTTGAAAGATTCAAGAGCAATGATAGAGACTAAGAATCAGATGATTAATTTCATAGAAAATCAAAAGATTACTATTTTCTTTCATGGCCAAGTTACTGCAGACTGTGATTGAGCCAGATCCCAAAGGCTAGCAAGGCACTGGCCTGAAAGATCTGCAAAAAAAAAAAAAAAAAAAAAAAGGGTGTGATTTTAGGTATGATCTCTAGGGGCTGGGTCCCAGGGGAATATCCTGACTGCTGAACTACAGCTTTATTACTTTTTGCCTACTCCCCTTTGATCTAATGAATCTGGAATATTCTTGGGGAGGTAGAAGACATCTGGGGCCAGATCTTACAAAACATCTCTGCAAACAGGGATTACTGGAATAGTTCTGTTTTGTCACAGATTACAAGACAGCTACCACCTTAGATAACTTTGATAACTCACCACTGCAAGACAGACTTTCCTTACACAGTATGGTGCTCACCTCCTTTCATTGAAGCATCTCCACTTGCTCCAGCATGTAACTATCCACTGGCACACAGCTTGTGGGCATCTGCAGCCCTTTCTTGTAGCTATGACTTCCTGAGGTTAATGACATCTGGTCTTCTTATTCTGCTTTCCAGCACCTTCAACTCTGGGATTCTCACTGGCATGCTACACACTATAAATTAGCATACTAGGATGTTTTTATTCTTATTCTGCAGAATCTTTGTCATTTTTAATTTCATGTGGTTACCCCTGGTTACATAAATCTATTTTTTTCAAATAGATATGCCAGGAATTTCTATTAATAAATCTTTTTCTGTTCCTCTTGGGGAAAACCAAACAGATGGGATTTATTTTTTAATCATTAAAATGTTATCGAATTTTCATAACAAATAATTGCCTTGTATTTAAACAGTGTTGGAGCAAAAAGCAGGTACTCATAAGTTACATTTGCCAAACAGAACAACAGCATATTAAGTCCTGATCTACTTGCAGGGTCATGTTACAGACAAACATTACTTAAACTGATGGGTCCTAAGGGTGCTTTCAAGATATTGGACTAGAAGTATTTGAGCTTGGAAAATGAGAATAAGAATAGGACCAGGAAGCCTCAATGTATTCCTTGCTAAATAGTGACACTTCATTTTTCTTTTAGAAAAGCATAACATAGAAATCAATGATCTTAACTTCGCAGCTAGGAACTTTTACAAGGTGGCAAAAAAATGAGACTGCAGATGGACCAAAATAAATAAATAAATAAATAAGTAGAAAGATGAGAACCTCCCTTTGATAATGACCATGACCAAATTTTGATGGAATAGAATAGGAGAAGAATACGACTTACCCTGAAGGACCTTGGTGGAGGGAGGGAAGAAGACTCAAATCCCTTGCCTTTCACAAGAAGGTGTGTTGCAATAGGAGGCATAACCCTGCTACTCAACCCAACCTCCTCTGCCTCTCCAGTCCTGGAAGAGACTTATGGAAATTTTTTAACATGACAAGGGTGTATCTTGGAACAGCAGTGAAATACTGGGGGGTAAGATCCTGGGACATACTGAGTCCATCTTACACAAAGAGACATTGGAATAATGAAGATCCTTTGGCTTCTTGAAAGTAAGTCCAGTTGAAATGGCCCTTGGAGCGAAGGAGGCACATGGGACTCCTCTCGGTAAGTAAACAGAAGGGGTTTCCAGTGGTTGAGCATCCCTGGCACTAAGTTGTATCAGGCGGCAGAGCTGTCATCAGGACCTTAAACACACACCCTCTGCTTGCAGGTGAAATTCATCCCATTTGGAAATAGCATCTATATTATGCTAACTGTGCTGATGCAAGTCATCTGTGAGACATCCAATGCAGACCACCCCAGAAACTGTGCCACTAAGGCACATTAGGGGTAGATTTTTCTTTTTTTTTTTTGGATGGTATAGCTATAGATAATGATGGTGATTTCCTTCTTCTCCTTTACTGGTTTCCTGACACAGCAGGAGTTCAGAGAGGAATTGACTGTGGTTCTTTTCTCTCTTGTTTTATCTAGAAACAAAGGGCTTCTCTAGAACTGATGTTCATCTATAAACTTTTCTTCAGCAATAGCTAGGAGGTGATGGCAAGTTCTCCAACACAGACAGTTGGTGGCTCTGCTTTTATAGGTTAGAAGTCAATTGTGTAAAGGTAAAGTGAAGCTGACATCAGTTTTCAATCTGGGAGCTCTAGATCAGATCTACAGAGGGCTGTGATGGATTTTTAGGGTCAAAGTTTGGTGGTTCTGAAGGCCAAAAAAAGCAGACACTAGGGAAAGAGAAGATACTGAAATGGAAGCTGGGGATATAAAATAACCATCTAAGTATCTGGGATTGATGGGATTGTAGCTGGTGGAGGGGTAGGTGCAGCTTTGATCCTTTCAACAGAGGAGGTGAAGGGAGGTAGAGAAGGCTCTGATGGAAGCGCAGGTGGAAGCTGTTTCTTGAGAAGAAGGCTCTTAAAGGAAGAGAATAGGAGAATGTCCCTGCCTGGTGGCTGAAGAGAACTCTGCTGGGTATTGCACCAGGTTTGCTATGACTCTGGAGGAGGCAGAGAGTGTGTTTAAACAGCTCTGGACCATAGCCAAAAACATATAGGAATCACTCAGAAATGGCCGAGGGATTAGCAACCACCTCTATCTGAGAGAAGACAGAGAGAGACTGAAACTATAGCCATGCTTTACAGTGAATTGTTTCAAAGAAGCAGGACGGTTTCTGTGCTGTAAATGTCTGGATGTGCTCTGCTTGGCATCAGGTCTGATGCTAATAACTCAGAGCTGGACTCTTCTCCTTGAGTTCAAAGAGTGACTGCTTGAATGGTAGCTGCTGTTGGCTCCAATATTCCATGCCCCAGATGTAAGAGATAGATAAAAACGCAGTGGGATCGGATGAATCACTGCCTTTCATTGAGGAAGCTGTCAGAAGAGAGGTGGAAAATGGCTTTGTTTGGTACAGGCAGCAAGGTTTTATGTATTGCACATCCTCTGGCTGAACTAATGAATGAAACAGCCAGAAGTCAATTAAGCTGCTACCAAAAGCCCTGCCATGACTTGCACCTGCAGTGAGTTTGGCTTTGACTGTCTCTGGGCTGTTCTGAAAGGCTGTACAGTGTTTTAAGAGAAAAGCAAGCAGCTATTCACATCATAGAATAATTGAGATGGCAGTCAGTAAATCTGGTCTGTGGGGATATTACATGTCTGCTCGTGTTTGTACATGAAAGGATCCTCCTAGCCGAATCTCTCAGATTCTGTTCCTATCTGTGTCCTGTCAATCAGTAGCACTACCCAAACAGATGCTGCTGGGCACTGGGGTGTCCATCCTCTCTGTAATTAGTGGTAGCGCTGCCCTAGAAAGCAAATACATCAATAGCGTCTTCCCTAGCAGAAGGGAGAACAATTTAGAGAGGAATTTGGTCTATACTGTCAAAAGCAGGATGCAATATCAGCATAGTGCAGATGATGGCAGCAAAGTATAAAACCAAGACAGGTGGGAAAATATCAATTACATTTAACAGGGAGCAGAGAAACTTATTTGTAAGTTTCTGGGAAGCTGATCTTTGGGGTCCCTGATGATTGGAAGTGAAGCACTATCCATACATCTTCCTGCAGGACAGCAACATTCCCCTTGATTACAACAGCACCTGCTAGAAAAATATTTGCTTACAACCATGGCTCACAATGGATATAGTGGACAGCAGAGTAATTGTCCCCATGCTAATTAATACATGCATGATAAGATCCCTGTGGAACTCATTGCCACATTCTTTTCTGCTGCCAGAAGCTTGTGACTTTCAAAACCATCTTCCTTTCAGAGGAGTTACAACTTTGGGAATACATTTGAGATCACTGTGAATTTATTTATTCCTGGACAATGAAGTGAATTGGTGTGATTTCTTGCCTGGATAATTTTCCTCTAGTTCTCCTGCACCAGTAGTGCCTTTTTAATTGTGGTTACTGCTTGCTCAGGAGGCAGGTATGTAACTACAGAGGTGATTGTTTGCATGCTTAGAGACCTGAGCAGTGAGTCTGGCGGGGATGCACGTGGTTGTGTACACAGAGAAGCTTCTTTCCTGTACATCTGCTGAGGAGCAGAGTCTGATATATGCCCTTTGCATCCCTTAGAAGAGCTCCTGAAAGTCCACACTTGTCCATGCCAGCTGTGATTAACTGTTCCTTGTTCCCATGGTCTCCAATAAGAGGGTGAGGGGAAGATTTTCCACCTCCTCTAAGACCCTATCACCTCTTTTTCGCTTGAAGAATGGCTAAGTTACCTTGTGGCTGGATCTCCTATCCAGAAACCTTCCTGCTATGGTGTAGGCAAAGCTCTTGCTTCTTTGCAGAGTCTTCAATTAACTCTATGCCTCCACCTGCACATCCTGGCCACAGAGACTGATTTCCAGGCATATAGAGTCTTTTAGAGCAGTCAGTCCTTGGTGGAAATGTATTCCTGTGGCTCGGCAGCGGGCACCAGCTTCCACAGCTCCACCAACAAATGTACGAAGCAGCCCTGGAGCTGTCAATTCACTTCACATCTAGACGATGTGGGATCATCCGAAAGCTTGCTCACTGCCTGGCAACCATAATAGGTGCAAAGAGCTGCAGTGAAAGGGCTGCTTAACTTGATACTAACAACATACCCTGGCCTGTCTGTGTCAGCCACTGTCTGCATAATACGTTTTGTCAAGGGTGTGATTTTTGAGCAATTCCCTTGTATCTCCTGTTAGGAGGCAAAATCAGGGAAAAGGCAGGCAGGCAGTGCAACTCCTGCTGGAACTGGGGCTGGATTGGCCTTCTTTTTGCCAAGGGAGGGAAACTCTGAATGACTCCAAGGAAAGGAGGGTGGACAGACCAGTAAAAACCTTTGGCAAAACATGAGGGTTGTGTTATATGGGATGGACAGTGAAACGCTCAGCCTTGTCCCAGGAGAGGAGCAAATGATCCCACTTTTCAGAAGAACAGATGTGTCTTACCAGTGACCGTAGTGCAAGTCCCAGTGAGATGGTGGGACTGGCAGCAGGATCCACAGCTCACCCTGTCCTCCCATGTGTGATCACTTGTGGGCTAGCTCGGCTTTGGGCTAACAAGTCCATATGCTCCTGCAGAGCAGCTATGGACCACTCCAAAGATCTCAGGGCCTGACACACAACAGTCCACAAGGAATGGCTTGGCTTGCCATGGGTTGACTCCACAATGCCACCAATGCATGTCCCTTGTCTCTTAACAGTGGTCATTGAAATCCAGATGCAAATGGAGTGGACTTCACTCTTAGACCTCACTGTTAGATGAAAGTAGTCCTGATCTTCAAGCCTGCGTTGGGTACCTCATTTATTTCAAGCCAACAGGTGCAGATTGAGCCAAAGCAACTTTCCAAGAGTACTGTGGGTTCCTCATGGAAGAGGCAATAAAGATGCCCAATGGCATGACCACACACAGGTGGAAACAGCTAACCAACCAGTGGATGAAGTGTGGAACACATGGGTTGACTCTCGCTCCAGGAGTCTCTGGGCTGGTGCTGGACAGACATGACATCTCTGTCTCCATTCCTCACCCAGAAAGCAGTGACACTAACTCCTCAGTACTCTTCAGGTTGTGATCATTCTAAGGGGTAGGCTTTTTCTTACTGACAGCTCCTTGCCTCAGTCCTAGCTGAAGCTTGCGGCTGCCTCTGTTGTACAAATACTCGCCAGGAAGTGTTGAATGAAGGCAGAGCTGTGTTTATGATCTGAAATTTATATGGAAGCATAAGCAGTAGTTAAAGTCAAGGACTCTAAAAATACTTGCTTACATACATTCAGCATTGATAATGCTCCAGAGCTATTAAGAAATCTCTCTATCTATGCAAAGGTCCCTGATTTCTGTATAACTAGAGAAGGAGATAAGTGAAATACACCTGCAGAGATTTTATCCAAGCCCTTAGAAAAAGATAGGAAAAAAGTCTCAATCCTTTCTCATTTCCATGATGTTGAGAACACTGATCTGTGACAGCAGTGAAGGGGAACCATGCATTCTACAAAGACAGCTTTCTGCTTGAGAAGACAGCCTTTGTCCTGAAGGTCTTACTCACAGGAACAATGCTTACTCTTTCTAATTTAAGGGAGTTATTTCTGGTGAAAAAAAAAAAAAAAAGAGCCTGTTAGGGTCTCTCAATTGGAAGTGACCTGTCTTTTCTTAATCTAAGCAGCATGAGTGTTTCCAGCTGAACAGGCTGGGGTTGCTGGTTAGGAGGAAAAGAAGCTGTTTGGGTTGTGTGTGGATGTCCATGAAGGAGAAATCAGGGCTGTGTGAGAACAGGGGGCTACAGATGAGAACAGCACTATCCAAAATTGCTCAGTCTCACTGAGTTCAGGTACAAACCATATCTTGCTGCCTCACAGTAAAGCTTGCTGGACAGTAAAGCATCAGGACATCTCTTCCACCTCAAGACCCCAAATTCCAGGTGCTGTTTATCTGTAGATTCAGCATTGTAGTCCTGGAAAGGTGAGGGGCCAAGTGCTTCATGCAGTTGGGTCATGCTTGTAGGCTCTCCCCCTCTTGCACAGCCTAGATCTGCAGGCCTTTCCCTGCCACGTGTCCTAGCACATATTTATCTATCACAAGTCACTGTGGAAGAGATTTTCATGATTTGAGAGTTGGGAAAGCGCAAAGCTAGTCTTGCCAATGATGTTGCGCATCTGTTCTTCTCATCTGAGCTGGGTATCCCTGACTATAAGGGATGGAGACACTATAAGCCACCCTGGAAGTATACTTGTTGACTGATGTTTAGATTTCAATGTCATTAACAAAGGTTTAACTCTCAAAAAATCTCAAGAGACATGTTGTCCCTACACTTGCAAGGCCTCTTCTCCCTACACTTGTTATGGCCAAGAATCACTCACGAGTATTCAGATCACTCAATACTTATTTATTTCATTATTTTTCACAGAAAGGCTGAGCCGAGAAACCAGTGCATTACAGAGATCTGATGGATTGCTGAGTGTTTATGGAATGTCACCTGAAATAACTCAGAGCAAATAGGTGTTTGTCTGTTTGTGTAGTGCAGCAGAAATTACTTACAGATTATGGCCTTGCCATAAGAAACAAATGATGAGCATTTAAAACAAATACAAACTTTAAATCAGTTAACGCACTTTCACTTTATCTTCATATTATTTATTTTCAAAGGCAAAATAATAGTATTAAAAAAGGATGTTTTATACATAATTTCTGAGGATGAGGAATTATTTTTCAAGAGAATGTGAAGAAAATCTGTTCCTGGACAGGTATTGAGAACCTCTCTCCCATGGTAGAAGCTACAGGTTTCAGCTCTAAAACCTGAAATTAGAGGCACAAATTTGTTTAAAGACTGGCTCTGGAAAGGATTTGCTTATTTTTAGGTCTGCAGATCTTTTCTTCAACATTTCCATGAATTCAAACACACACAAGAGAAAAAGAAAAAAAAGGAGGAAAAAGGAAAAAAAAAGGAAAAAAAAAGAATATTTTGGTGGGAACACTTGGATATTTTTCTCAGATTTTTACAATTCTAGAAAAGTCAAGTATATAAAAAGGGAAGCGTAGGAAAGCAAGATTTCATGGAAGAGAAGATGGGTTTGAGAATGTGATTTTCAAACACATGCTCTTGCAAATGCCAACGCTGTGGAAAAGGATGTGCTGGACCAGGAACAAGTTCTGGTCAGAGGCAGGAAGGGCATTCCCCTTATAGCTTTGCTCAGCTCCAAATCACACTTCCCATCCATCCTGCCAGTTAACAGGTTTCCTTAAATTCAAAGTCTATCTTTACATCTCCCTGCCTCCAGGTAGGACTTACCAGGGCAGCTACGCAGACATAAATAAGGTTTGCTCAGACTACGGACCAGGCTAGTATTCGTGGGTTTGTTTGCATTGCACCTAGCATACAGCCAGAACTGACAGGTGTTATTACAACCAGAAATAGTGAAAAGGCACAGTGGTAAGATAATTACTAAGTGCAAAGCTAAGCAAAGGCAGATTTAATCTGCAACCTCTTGCTTCATTTAGTAATGGTGATATTTACCTTTGCTTGTATGCAATTTCTGTCTAAACTGAGGTTATTGAAGATAGAGAAAAAAACTCTACAAACCTCCTCCTTTTAAACCAGTAAGTTGGAGTCACCAGGCATTTCACTTTGACATTGCCCAGGTTCCTAGCCTTGGAGTGTTTCTGGCTCCTTGCAAAATGCAGTTTGCCACATCTGTGAAACGATAATTTTGCACACCCAGAGAGATGCTGTGATGAGTATCAGAGCACTCCTCTTTTACATGGTGCCGGCAACAGATGGGATCTCCTACTAAAAGACTAAAAACCTGTGTGATCTGCATGGATGTTAAGCTGTTATCACCATGTTCTGCAGAAGTGTTTTTGCTACTTTGGCAGGACAGTTGCTTGTGCTGGGACAGTGTCATTAATCTCTCCCAGAAGTGGGCCAGGAGGTGACAGGTACTTTGCAGATGCAGGGTGGAGAGTCTGCGTCTCTCAGTGTACAACAATGCAGGTGTAAGACAAGAGTGGTGGTAACAGAAAAAAATGGAAGGACACCCAGAGACAACAGGAGATCCTGGCTAAGGTTCCCTTAAACACCAGTGGTCACTGCATGAAGTCTCATTTGTGTTATCTTTAGGGAACTGGGTTTCAAAGTAACGTAGAGACAAGCTGGCACTAGTAACCTCAACAGCAGGCTGACTTCTTGCATATGGAGGCAGTTGGAAAGAAGAATTGCCATTCTTGTGGAAACTTGTGATATCTATTGCCAGTCCAAACTGAGGCAGGATAAGGTATTATCTAATAACTGATTTGGGAGTGCCAGGACACCCACCTGGGCACTCTGGAAAAAAAAAAAAAAAAAAGCCATTTTTGGCATTCTCAGATTGAAATGTTGGATTTCAGATCTCTGCAGATCCAGAACAAATCATTTCTTTTTTTAAGTGAGTTATCTCAGAGAAATTTTATTTTCAGGTCCTATTGCCTCTAATTTCTCTTGATCCCTACTCAGTTAATACCACCCATGATGGTCTCTCCCTGGGACACTGCAGTGTCCCATGAGACTTGTGTGTTCACAAGTGAACTTTTAAAATGCTACACAGTGCAGAAATGAGCACATCTGGCACTTGCTACAGAAATATTCCTTGTCTTGGTGTTTCTGGCCAGTCCATGCCTCTAAGGCTTGGGGTGAAAATGAGATTCATTTCATTTTAAGTATTCTGTTCAGTTGCTTTCTCTTCAGGCTTGTCCATTCATATCCATGCTCATAATGGGCTTCCATTTGCAAAATCAGCGTAGCTGTGTGTTCAAGATATCCGAGTACAGGGTCCACCAGCTCACATTGCTGGCAGATTTCACAAACCATTATGAAAACTCCTCTTCACCTGCCATCCTCTTCCCCTGCTTTAGGCCCTATGGAACCGCTACAAGGGGGCTCCCTCTTAACAGAGTGATTGGCGGGGCAAGGCTGAAAGTGAGAGGATTTGTCAAATTCTCTGACATCAAAGCACTCAGATGTCAAAGGGACAAAATACCTACAGAAATAAAGACAACTTCAAGAGGCCTCCAGGGGCTATGTATTTATGTCTATCTCTTTGCTTCACTTGCTAACAAAGAAAATCTATATGTGTTGTGAACCTGTTAACCCAGAGTTGTTCTCCAGAATGTTAGTACAAGAGATTACCAGCTTCTTCAAAGAGATGATGAGTGTCATTACCTGGATGGTGAGATAATCCCAAGTGTGCCCTTTCTGCAAAGGCGGGAGGCAAAGAAGCCTGGCTGTTGGTCTGGTCTATGTCCCACTGTGCCTGCAAGTCGTGAGTGACCATAAGAATATAGGTAAGACTATCTTCACAGGATGAGTATGAAGTCACCCTAAACCTGTATCTGATATCTCCAAGATATAAGAACATATGCACCAGAAAAGTTATAACAGGATGAGTATGCAGTGATATATTCCCCTAGAGTACTTTCCCCCTTTATGAAGGTCTGTGGTCCAGGGTGTTCCAGCACAAATGTGAGATTTTTGTCTTTCATAATCCTGTATATATAACCCTTACTTTCCTCCCCCAGGAATTTATTTAATTACTTTTTTAAACACTGTAAGTGTATGCAATATCCTGTGGCAAGAATTTCACAGCTTAACTGTGCACTATGTGAAGAAACAGACATCTTGTGTCAGAAGTGATGTCTTTGTGTAATAACTGTGGATTTAATTCTTAGGTCATGGGGGTCATCTATGCTTTCTGATATAAAGGGAGTATGAGCAGTGCTTGGATACTCCTCTTTCTTTTTCCTGCTCTTATGCCGGAGTCTGGATGCTTAACCATGGATCAAAGCCCTGTTATTCTCAGCGCTGAGCAAACCCAAAAGGTTTCTCCTGTAGCAGAATACACCAGCATATCTAAAGGGTTTCTCATCAGCACTGCTCTAAATGTCGTGCAAAAGAGCTCTGCAGCAAAAGAGGCTTTGCAGAAAATGGGGAATCATCCACTCAAGGTCACCCAGCAGAGTCAGGAATAAATGTTGGGAGTTTCCTCTCCACCCACCCTCTCTGTACCCACAAAGAGACCACAGTTATTCTGAATAACCCTTATGAACCAGTCAGCATCAAGGTTAGATCCCTTCAGCCTCCACTATCCCAGCAGTTTTTGCACTCTCAGACACTTCAGCAGTCCCCAGACCATGCAATTCTTCAGTCTGGGATGCATTTTTAATGTTCACATCCCAATTAATAAATGATACTCAACAATAAATAATAAATGAATAAATGAAAGAAAATTAATAAGCAATTATTATTTGTTTCTCTGCATTAAGTCAGATAATTTGAATTGAAAATACATGCATACACACATATTATTGCTATATGTTAAAATCAAGCAGCACTAGAATCACAGAATTGTTGAGGTTGGAAGGGACCTCTGGAGGTCATCTGGTCCAACCCCCTGCTCAAGCAGGGACTCCTACAGCAGGTTGCCCATCACCAAGTTCAGGCAGCTTTTGAAGATCTCAAAGGAAGAAGACTCCACAACCTCTCTCAGCAACCTGTGCTAGTGCTCCATCATCCATACAACAAAGAAGTGCTTCCTGATGTTCAGATGGAACCTCAAAAGAAGTCTACAAGGAAACTAGTGAAAAATGTTATTTATATAAATGTGGTCAGTTTGTGCAGATTAGCCTCAGGGACAGAGAACAGTCCCTACAGTGATTTATTTAGCACAGACATAGACTAATTGAAGAAATAAGTGGTGGCAAATTGTTAGACTTAACTGGAAAATATTATTACAAGTTATTTACTTCTAATTGTGTCTCTGTTTTCCCTGTGCTGTAGGTTCCAGAAATGTCTTTATATCTTGCTCAAAAATCAAACAAAAAATTGAGTAACTGAGGTGAACTGCTTCTGCTTTACTTAGGAATTGTCCTTGATGATGATTATTGACCTGTCTGAAGAACAGTCTTCCTAGAGTGGTTTTGAGATCAACAGCTGTCTCCTGAATTCACGCTGTATTTCAGTAGGCAGACAAATGAACCACACCACTAACAGACTTTGTCCTTGAATTTGCCATCCTTGTCCCTTTGGATCTCATAAAGAAAAAAATCTTAATATTAGGGCTGCATTTTTATTATTGAATATAACAAGCAAGAGACCATTCCCAGCAGCCAGTCTGGAGGGCAACACATTGCTTTGGAGGAAAAAAAATCAAATTATACGAGATTACCTTTGCCATTTGTCCTTGGGGACTGAGAACAACTGCGAGCATATTTTATTTATTAGGATGGAAGTGGCCCTGCAGATGTATTTCCTGAAGTAGTATTGTCCCACCCAGTGTATCATCTCATGCTGAGTCCTTGCAAAATTCAGGAGACACCAGAGCTCTTCAGCAGCGAGGGGAATTCCGGAAGGGAACAACTTGGGAGACACTGATGAACTCTCTATGGCTAGTGATCTTCACATTCAGGAGAGCTCAAGTCTGACCAACCTTGAGAGCTGACCCATGAGTGCTGTTTGGGAGCCCAGTTACCAACAAATACCAGGGATGCTGACCAAAAGGAGAAGTAGCTTGGAGCACCGTGTCCCAAGCTCAAAGAGGGAGTCTGTTAGCTAAGTAGAGTGGGAATAGGAAGAGATTCTTGTGTTTTTCCTCTGCATTTTAAACTTTCTTTTTATTTATTGCCAACTTTGAGATTCAATAAATGATCCTTTCTAGCCTCAGCATCTCTGAAACCATAAATCATTTCCCTCATGTTATAGTTTCCCTAGAACTAGTGACTCAGTCCTGCTCTTCAAAATACTCCAGATGGTACATTTCTTTTTATTTGTATTTTTTCCTTTAAATAGATGGTAAAATATTTTGGGGACTGGGAATTTTCCTTGCATCTAAACTTTCTATTGCCAAGATGGAAATGATACTCCACTTGGCTAGATAAATACATTAATACCTGTCAGGCCCTTTTATTCTACAGGGAAGAAATACAAAGTTCTATGAAACTGGATCTTCTTGTTTCTCTAAAAAGTTATGTATCATTGCAAGTGTAGGGGATGTAAAGCCATGTATACAGGCCCTGGTTGTTCTGGTGGATGTCTGTCAGTATTTCAGACCAAAGCTGACTCACATCTGCCTGTATCTGTGGACTGGTGGCAGATTACTGACGACAGCTGCCCTTGACCACTGCAGGACAACCTTTCTCTGTTACCCAGGCAGAACAACTTTCAAACCATATATGTGAAACTGGAAAAGGGAGCCTCTCCATTTGTTTGTGGATGATTTGCCAAAGAAATTAAATGCACTAATATCTTGCTCTACTACAGGGCAGTCAGTGAGAAATAAAAGTAAAATGGGATTGTATGATGTGCTATAAAACTATATATTGTGGGGTTCGGCTTAGTGTTTCTGGGGAGTTCATTCAAAAAGAGAAAGTGCCGAACAGACCATTTCTGACTTTCATAATAAGGAACGGTCATTAGAGCCTTTCTCCTTTGGTGGACAATTAACCTCTCACTTAATGGCAGGTGAAAATGGTCATTCTTGATTTGAACCGGAAAACTTGCTTTATATTAAAAGAGGGAAATAAATCCTACAGACTGTAGAACAAAGTAATCAGGATGAATGAAGATCTGACAAGAAATGCTCTGCTAAATGATGATGGGCCCCAACCAGAGAAGACTTCTGAACATTTTAAAAAGAAAATTTGGTTTTCTTCCTTTCCTGACTTTCAACATTGTCTGATGCACATCTGAGTCCTGTATACTCATGAGCAAAACTCCTACTCTTTGCAGCCTGACTAGAAGCAAAGAGCACAGGCTTTTCCTTTAAAAGCTGCATCTGCTTTAAAGCCAGAGGGACCAGGGTGGTCATTTTGTGTCAGGGGCACAAGCAGAGTTAGCCAGGATTGGTCTGGAGCAGAGGGAGATGGCTTCTTCAGGCTAACCAGCAGCACAAATGCATCTCCTTAGGGCTGTTCCCAACAGCTCATACAGTATTTATCAAAGAGGTAAGAGCAACCCTGAGCTCACCCCCTGTTGCCATACCTCTACACTTGTTCATGACTGGAAGACTCCACCCCAACAGTCTCATGGTCCTCCAGTGATGAATAGATGATGCTAACAAATATTCCCCTCTCCAACTAAATTCAGCAACACCACCTGCATTATTAGTGCCTCTCTGATAGCATCCAGAATCCTTGCTGCCAGCCTGAAAGTCTAAGACCACTGCAGTTGTGGCAGATATCAATACATTTTTGGCCCGTGCCCTGCCCTCAGTGGCCTATCCTTGCACACCCTTAGCTGTTACCCAGGTTTTTGGTAGATACCAGATGGCAAATTATGGAGCCAGAATAAGTTGCTTTGCATCTGTGACCTGAAAGCAGCAATGGATAATGAGTGTCACTGGGGGCAGAGCTGGTTATGGGATCCTAAAATCACTCACAACCCTCTCCTGAATGGTTGAATAGCTTAAATACCAAGGTTTGGGCTTTCACACAGAGCCAGGCAGGCACATCTGCCGGGGAAGAAGGCTTTGAAAGTGCTCTGAGGCCAATTGCTGTGGAAGACTAAAATGAGCTGATGGCTGATCTCTTCCAGAGATTCCCTCTTAATACTTTTCTGTATCAGGAACAAGTTCCTTACCAGTTCGCTGCAGGGACATTAGCAACGAGGAGAGAGGGAGCTCAGAGCTCCAAACAATTCAGGCTTGAAATGCACCTAGTCCACCATGGCTCTGCAGTCCTCTGTGTCATTTAGAGGCCAGCCTGTACCTTCCTCCGAGCTCTTCTTAAGCTCTGCTTGGTCCTCTGCTTTCCTCCTCCTCCAACTACAACAGGGCTATTGGCCTGATAATTTAATGTTTCTATGGGTAGCTTCCTCTATAAAGGGATTTTCCCTTCTCCCTGCCATAAAATTAGACTACCTGAAGGAATTCCTTGGCACTGCAATCCAGCTGCCTTTGGATGCCTCCCCCCCGCCAACCACACCTTGATTGCTTAAGAAATGCCAGAAAAGTGTTTAAGAAAGGGAACTTCAGTCTAGCACTGAGCTGAAACACCAGGGTAACTTTTCTTTCTTCCTGCTGCAATGGCTGAGGTCAGTGTTTGGCCAGAAAACCAGCCCAGTGATTGCCATATCATTTAACTAGCCACACATGGCCGTCTTCTGAGCTTGACTGTGCTGTCCTTGACATCCAGCATGTCCATAGCCAAGGCTGATCCTTAAAGCTGAGCCACATCAGAAAATGGTGTTGTTTTTTTTTTTTTTTTTTCCTAAAATATCCTCTCAGCTTTCAGCATTCTGCCTGCCTACCCTGAGGGATGTAGACATGTATGACATCCTCCAACACCCTTGGCTGTCCTTAGGCAAGAAGGTGTAAAACCCTGATGAGTGCGCGGTGTGATAGCAGGTTGGACCATTCCCTGTGGGGCAACACCCCCCCTTTCACGCATGGGAGAAAGCATCAGTCATACAACCTTCTGGTCGGAATAGCTCAGTGCCAGAATGGTATGACTAAGAACCATCCTCTCCCTCTTGCGAACACTGTGTGCATATGTATATTTAGATCTCTGTGTGCATATATATCTCTATATATAAACATATGTGTATGTAGACTGTAACTGAACTTTTTTCAGCTTGATGTATTGTTGACTCTCTCCTTCCTTCTTTTAATCAATCTTGCAGCAGGTCAATAATTAGACACTGAGCTTACCTCCCACACTTTGTCTAAGATCAGAACTTAGTCCTCAGGTAAAGGATACTGTGAGGCAAAAATCAAGACTGATTTTTTTTTTCAGTCTCACCCAAATACAGTGCTCTACCTTTGATGTAAGCTTCTACTTTTAATGTAAGCTTTTTTTTTTTTCTCTCTCTCTTTTTTTTTCTCTTTCTTTGTGCAAAGAATGGAGTTACTGTCCACTTAAACCTCTCGGTGTTTCTAGACTCTCTTTTTGCAGCAGCTCAAGAATGGACAACTAGGAAGAAACCCAGCTCCCCCAAGCCTGGTTGTTTAGTAAACCATGACCTGGAAAGTGTCCCCTACCACAGCAAAC
Organism: Anseranas semipalmata; assembly: GCA_013399115.1. Classification (NCBI taxonomy): domain Eukaryota; kingdom Metazoa; phylum Chordata; class Aves; order Anseriformes; family Anseranatidae; genus Anseranas; species Anseranas semipalmata. Next base: position 258,769 of record VXAA01002789.1, on the reverse strand, counting down.
CCACAACAGCTATCTTCTCTCTCTCCAAACTTCTATTCCGGAGCCTAGGAGAGCGAAAGTCTTACCAATGGTCAGCCTCAGAAAAGGTTTCTCAGCATGGTTTTTATTTGGAAACCTCATTCCATTAATCTTCTTTCGACTCAAATTAGTTAGAGAAAAGAACAACAAGCCGTCAGAGTGATTTTACAGACAATGAACTGTGTAAATAATGAGACAAGCAAATGTCCTTGAAGAGGCTCTCATCTACTTGTACCTTACTGTGGCTTCAGCAGGAGTCATTGTGGTTTTAATTAACACCTTTCTCCGTGCAAAATTACCACATTGTTCTCAAAGACTGTTTTTCCTGAGTGACACATAGATGAGAGTTTCTGGATTTTATTGTGTCTTCAGAGCCTCCGTTAATCCAGGGTTTCTTCCATTTACTTGGACAGCAGGCTGTTAACACTGCACTGCTCTGAGCAGAGTGCCTAGCGGCAGCCCTTATCACACCAACACTTCCCAGATGTGCCTTGAGTATTGAGCATCCCAGGAGGTGACCACACTTGCAAACGCCATCCAGTTACTTTGCTGGATCTGTGCCCCTTCTACTCCTAAAGTGCCAGCAGCACAGCAGGGATTTTCTCCTCTGGACGTCCTAGAAAAATTTTAATGACAGAGAAGAATCATATGATTTTATGATTCTAAAAGCATGAAGTTTGCAACAAAAAGGAGAAATCTGAACCTTTTGGAAAGCAAGGGTGGGCACTAAGATACAGATGCTGGGGCATCCTCAGATGAACTTTGAGGGCTTTTCCTTTTAAACAAATCCTCTGCTTATCTGTCATTTCCTTGCTAGGTCTGTAAAGGGATTAGATCCTTTGATGTTGGCCCTACTGTCACCTGGGAGCTGGTTTACCCCTTATCCATTTTGGTCCATGCTGTGGCTTTGCTGCAGAATTCATTCCCTGACTCCCAGCCCTGTTTTGTGGTGCTGTGGGAAGGGTACTAACCAGAGAATGGTCCTTTCTGTCCATGCACAGGGGGTTAAACAGAATTAACACCTGAACACCCCACATCCAGGCTGGAGCTTTTATGTCTGGAAAGGAAAGGAGCAAAAGTTTTCAAATCCTTCAGGAATCAGCCCTCCATCATAACTTTGGTAGGAGGCAAGTTCACACTGTAACCTCCCATCCTGAGCTGCCAGCAAGTCTAAAGGTTTTTAAGGCAAAATCCATGCAAAAGCAAGGGCAATGTGTTTTGCCATATATTTTCAGTAGGCCCTCGATTTTACTGATGGAATTCAGTTTACCGTAGACTGAGTCATTTCTCCAGGATGATCTCATAGATTATCATTTCTGAGTGGTGAAGAACTAGTACAAACAGGGTCTCTTGGAAGCCAGATGTCATATTACAAATGCAGAATTAACCCAGTTGCAAGAGCTTTAACTCTGACCCTTTCCCATTTCACACAGTTCTCTATCTTTTGTGTTTAAGAACTATGGTATAGGACATCTTTTTTGGTACAGATGATTGCCAATGCAAGTGAGCTGTGTTATTCTTATTGCATTCTTAGCATAATAATATATTCTATTCAAAGTAGTGATGCAGGAACATAAATATATCTTAGCTGCATATTAACATTAGTCAGGAAAAGGCTTTCTTTGTGTAACATCTGTAATATAATCATTTAAATTTTATTTTCTCTTTTTAGATGTATGCGCAGTAAACCTTGAAAGGCATTATTTATGGAATTTGGTGCAATATCCTCCCCATTATTGCAGAACCTCAATTCTTTTATACATTCAAAGAAGCTCTTGTTTTGTTTTGTTTTGCTTCATTTGTTTTTTCTTTTTCTTTTTTCTTTTTTTTTATTGTCTATCTAGTATTTTGAAATGCAAGTTCTGTGGTTTGTTTCAAGGGTCACAGGTAAGGCTTGCAACAAGGAAGAGAAAAGGTCATTTCCATGCATTCCAAATGAATGGGGGCCATGGGCATGAGCTTTGTCAACAGAAAGTCACAGGGTTCCACCAGTCACTGGACGTGTCCTGACTGGAGCCAGTAGGAAATCCAGCCCTAGCAATATGCGCGCTACATTTGTTAAGTAAATAAATCATGCTGCTGATGATCATTTGGCATCAGAACCAAAAGATGCAGCATGACTCATATCCACAGACACAAATGCTCTTCTCCATCCTTATGAAAGAGAGCAGCATTGTTCATTGTACCTCTTGGGAAGAGTCTCTGGCTTGTGCTGTCCCCAGATCATGATAAAAAATGGTTTGGCAGGCTCCCATTTAACACAGACCACTCAAGCCAGAGAACACATGGACCGTCAGTGTGAATGACCATCAGATAGATTTTTAATACCAGCTTGTGCTCTGGTCTTTTTCTTTACTGGTGAAGACCAAATCAGTAGTGCAGACTCTTCCAGGTCTGTCTTCTTGGGTTGGGGATCTGGTCCAATTAATCCCTAGTAGATTAATCATTAACACACTGGTTAGCTACAAAGGCTCTGCCCAATCCATGTGAATGTACCTACCTGTTATTTACTCTCCTGCACAAAGCATATGTTGCACAGCCCAGCTGCTAGAAAATCAATGTTTAGGTAGAAATGAATATGAAAATGATTGTTACTGTAATGCAGGAAATAAAAGGCAGAGGAGGAATTTCTTTTCTAGCAATGACATGTGGGTAAATCATTATACCTTATTTTGATATCATTGACATTTTCCATAAAGACTTTCTCCCAGGAGCCAAAGAGATCTGTCAGCACAGAGAGAAGTGTGTACAAATGAAGAATAAATCTATACTCCTGAGGAATGAGAAAGGTGTCAATACTTTTGGAGCCCAGGGAAGGGAGTTGGGGGGGGGGGAGAGGGGCAATTCTGATACAAAACCTGGAGGAGTGAATCCCAGGTTGAGATGATCTCTTAGCTCATAGTATGATCACAGTGATGTAATCATGGAATAGCGTAAACATGCACAAGGCAGGCTGCAACCCTCATAAAAGCGTGAGGCTTGTGGAAAAGAGAGAAGAATATTCTGATATGGCAATGTGCCTGGCTTCAGCTTCAGCTAAAAATATGGCTTACAGGTCTGTTTTGGGAGAATAATCATAAAAAATGCTTTGAAGGAGACAGCATTCAGTGAAGCTGCAAGTAGTACAATGGTACTGGTGTAATGGAAGGTAATAAAGCCATAAAATGACATAGGTCAAAGGGAATCATCTCCATGGATTTACCCATATGAAGCTCTATAATTTGAATTAAAAGATGATTGGCCAGTTTCTCTAAGTATTTTGTTCTCTAATTTCCATGTAGACACCTAAATGGCTTTTAGAATCGCTTAAAAAACCTTATAAAACTGCCTCTGCATCTGGTAGCTTAGAGAAATGGGGTTTAGCTTGTTTGTCCATATATTTTTCTAAAGAGGATGTTTGAAGGGAACCCAGAAAATGAAACTCCAGGAAGCCAGACTTTCCTGCAAATATCAGCTTCTTTCTACTACAAAATATTTAGGGTCTTGCTAACTGGAAGATTAAACTGCCCTGAGGCAGTAATAAAGGTTAGCACTGCTCTCCATGCCTTCACATTAACCCCAAAAGCAGTGGGGCATCACATCCTGAAGGCTGCAAAACTGAAATTATCTTTTCCTCATTCTCCAGAAGATCCTTTGCAGTTTTCTTTCCTTCGGTGCAAAGCCTGGCACGAACATTCCAGGCAGCAAAATTGTAATCACATCCCTTGGGAGACTTTGCTGTGGTCAGAAGACCCTTAATTCTTCTGATTTGTCAGAGCTTGCTTGAGCAGGCATAGCTGGGGGTCACTTGCTTTTGTAGTCCATCTCCTGCAGGTAAAGCCCAGGGAAAAGTGTCCACTCTGGTCTTATGAGTCAGAACAGTGAGCAATCGTGGCGTTAAGTCATCCAAACTGTCCTTTGCTTTCCTGGGCCACCAGAGCATCTGACTCACTACAGTTAGCAGGGAGGCGAGGTCTCCATGGTGGTGTTGGTCTCCTTCCTCATCCGCCTTGGACATGGTTCAGTTTTGTTTCAAGGGCTTAACAACTGAGTGAAGATCACAGTGTGAATACTGGCAGATTTCTGGCTTCTTTTAAGGAGGGGATGTGAAGACATATTTTCTTGGCATCATATTTTGCAAGCAGTGAATGGAGGCTATTGGGATAATCGGGAGCAGTTGCCAGCTTCCCAACATGTCCCAACAGGCACCAGTTCTAACAAAGAGAAACACAAGAGAGTGACCTCAGGGTTAGACCAGTGTTTTTCTCTGACTCACTTTGTTCTTTTTTGTATTATTATCCTCTCCTTGCCTTTAAAATCAACCACATCCTGGCATGCAACAAGTGGTTCTTGTTGATTCACCTTTTTATAGAGAATCTACAGCAGAGTGGCATCACAGGGCTTTAGAATATCCCTTAACCCCTATTCCATGTAAGCATCTAGCACCATGATGCATGAGGAGCCCCCGTGGACGCAAATCTATATGATATGCCCTTCAAAAACCTGGAATTATGCAAATAGCAGGAGAAGAATTATTTACATGGAAGACCACAAGGATTTGGAGACATTTTGCATTTATAAAGGCAACGCTCTTAAAGACCCCCCCGAGGAAATTAAACCTGGAAAAGAGAAAAGCCAAATGTTTGCCAATACGACTGCTGAGGCTTTTCTTTTTTTTCCCCCCCCCCTTTTTTTTTTTAATGAAAAGAATTTCTGCTAAGGTATGCAAGCAGATGACTAGGCCTTGGCCTGAGGTTTAGCTAACTGAACAGACTCTAAAAAACTACTGTATATGGCATGAGAAACTGCTGAACATAACAAATTAACAGAGTGAGAAGCTGACAAAAGCTACAGATAGCGCCATGAGGAATGGACAGATTTCACAGATGTTTAAGGGGGATTTGTGCAAGAAACAGCCAAACTTCACAGTTAATTAAAGAGAGCATTGGGGACCTTTTGTAAGTGGAATTTCACAAAGCCAACAGTGCTGCAGTAACTATTTCAGAAATACCAAATTTGGGTATGTGTGTAGCAGAACTACTGATGGGGAAAAAAAGTAATTGGGGAGGTTATTTATTTGGGAAGAAACAAAGGCAGAGAGAGGAAGGTATCAAAGGGAGGGACAGAGTAAGAAGCAGCATGGGGAAATGGAAAGAAAGAGGGATAGAAAAAACTGGTTGAGTCCAAGATACCACTGGTCAGTCCGATTGTCTGACAGCCACCACAATCTGAACTATTTACCAAACTCCATTCCTGACTATTTTCTGGCTGAGCATGCAATGTGTTGTGTGTGGACAGGTATGATTTGCTAGCGAACATCAGGCTGGACTCACCAGTGATTTGGATGAGAGGTCTGGGTGCCAGGAACGAGAGGAAGGACATGAGAGCCATATCCCCTGGATAGACCACAGGGATTGTGGAGGGTGGATGTTTTCTTCTGATCTGGGTGCCCTAGATCCCTGTCTAGTCCACTGATAATCAGTGCATTGAGTCAGTGGAGCAGAAAGATGATTCATCTGTCTAGATGTCATCATCTGCTATAAGATGTGACAAATCATATCTTAAGTTCTGCAGGCAGCACTGAATTGTTTTCCATGGTCAGGAAGAATGTCTGGAGTGACTGGCTGAATGAGCGGGCTTTCATTACCCAAAGGAAATCTGGTGGATAACTGGACTCAGAGGGCTGTCTGAGTTGGTGAAAGAAGGTTTGTCTTTCCCCTTATTGAATGAACCACGGCTTTGCCACCTCCATTCCCATTCTGCACCCGACCTAGGCCACAGTGAAGACCTCTATTCTCATAGCAGATCCCAAGAAATCCACCAATCCAATGCAAAGCAATGTCATGTGGACTTGCCAGCTCCATTTCATCGTGCAGCCATACTGCATAGCATCATAGATCACTGCCAGACCGGAGATGGCCAGTCCTGTTCCATCCTGTACATGATGTTCATTTAGGCTTGGCAAGAAATACAATTTGGGAAAATCTCCCATCAGGACCAGCTCTCCCCACTAACTGCAGGCTGATGCAAATCCTGAATACACTGGTATGTATCCTTTTGAAAATCTCTCATTCTGGGAAAGGGAGAGAGATTGCTTGTGTGATGCTTGAATCACTGTGGAATATAGTACTGCCTACACAGTTAAAAGGTGCACATATTTTTAGGCTGGAACTTGGCTCACTTCTACTTACGAGTTTGCATGATAATGCAATTGTTAGTTATTTTCTCAAGGTTTCCTGAACTTAGATGAACCTCAGACAGTTAGAAGGGAATGGTTAATTAGCCAAACTAATGAGACTAGAGATCTCCAGTTTCAGTGCAAAGCTAAAGAGGGCTCATTAAAGCAAAAAACTCCTGGAATGAGCCAACCCAGCAAAAAGGAACAACAAAGAAGACTGTTAACCCTTGAAGAACACTTTGCATTTCCAACCAAAGATGGAAACAGACCCATTTTCTGAAAGAGAGCATTAACTCACTGGAAGACTAGGTCCATGCAAGAATATTTTTGACAAGAACTGTTGTGCTGTTGAGTAGGCAGGTTTCCCATGGAAAATAAAACAGCACTCTCAATTTAACAGTTTAAATTTTCCCATGGGAAAGGAGGGAGTTGAATAAGCTGCAGAATATTAGGCGAGAATGCATCAGTTTCTGGTAAAGGTACAGAGGGGAACACATGCATTATATCAAATGCCAACAGAAGGAGAGAAAAAAAAAATCTTCCTTTCTGTGTAAAGTTCAGGGCGACAAGCGGGTCATTGCTTCCCAGTCAGCTGGGGATGATGTCTCCATTGTTCACCCAAATATATGATGAGACCCAGCTCAGTGGTGCCAGGCTGTTCCTGGCTTTTGTTTTTGCTGTTTTTGTCATTGCAACCTTTCTCACACAGAGGGATCACCACAACATTTTTCATCTGTACTTCTGTTGATATCAAGCCCTCTTGTTGACACACAACCCCAGCAAAAAGTTAACAGCTTTGCAGGACACTGTGCAACAGGCATAGCTGTGGGGTTTTTTGTTTGTTTGCTTGTTTTATATCTACTCTGCAATGTACTGAAGTACCAAGGGAACAACATATTGATTTACACAATGCCCAGTAATTCACTGTGAAAAAATAAACAGACCAAACCTTCGCCTTACACTTAAGTTTGTTACACTGAGATTTTCTTTCCTGTTCTATGTATTAAGCCCTCTTGTGAAAAACAGGAGAGTTAAGAAGGGGAGAAAAAGTGGACCAGAGATTAAAGATGTGCTTTGATGTGCTGCTGTTGCATCCTTTTTTTATGTGCTTACAAAAAAAGGTGAAATGCTATGAAAAGGCTGGTCTTTATGTAACACCTTCTACCTTGAAAAATATTACATTAGCTACGTGCAATCCAAACTCTTTATTTCACCCTTACTTACGGGGGCACACATCTCCTTGACGTAAGTACCAGATGCAGGAAATTTTGTCTTTTCTCTTGGGGCCCTGTAAGTTTGCATCCAGCTCTGGGGAAGTGGGTGGGAGCTGCTTGGCTGAATGCAGCAACAAAACCTGAGAGTGCTGAAGAAGATGTAAAAATGTTTGAAGGAAGCAAAACCGTAGGAGGGAAATTGGGGCTTTGCAGAATTACTGGAACTGCGGCAGTCAGGGCTGGACATGGTGGTAAATTGCCCTGTTGGTGTTAAATGTGTTTGTAATGGCCCCAAATTATGGGGCTTTTCCTACTTTGTATCACTGGGGGAGAAGTAGTAATGGCCATCTCAGTTGTGTTAATTGCAGTGCAAGTTAATAACACCCTACCCATGCAGATCACCTCACCATGCTTTCTGGTAGAAGTGGTTTTGACCATTTCTTCACCTTAATAGATGTAAAATATTGATCTGTGAGTTAAAATAACCAGCACCTGGGCACTGCTCCACTCAGCTGACTGCTTTGTCATGATGGATAGGATGACAATATTATTGATGAGGCTATTTTTAAGGATAACATGTAATGCAAAGATACAGTTTGTGAAGCAATGGTGATAACAAGAAAGCAGTCTCAGCTCAAGATGCTTGAAGCTGCCAGTTATCTTACATGGAGGGATACTCATGTGCTTTTTAAAAGCTAATGAGTCAAGCCTCAAAATGTCACTGAGATGTATAAGTAACATTATGTTATATTATGTTATATTAGCACTAGGGAAACTCAGGTACAGGGCCTAATGGCTTACATGGCGCTTTAATCCTTCATTTGGAAGGAAAAAAAAAAAACAATGGATGTGACTGCGTTTAAAACACAGCTTAGCTTACATGAACTAATAAATATGTTTTGAAATCTTGCAAATTAGGAAGCCTCAAAAATACAAAATAACAAAGAAATACAATGATCTTATAATGTCATCATCTCACTTGATCTACTCTATCTCAATGCTTTATGCATTGTCAACTCCTGTTAGATAATTTTCTTTAGAACAAACCAAAAATATCCAGTCCACTGCTTCCCCTTTTCTGGGGTTTAAACTCTAATGTAACTCTTAGGAAAAAAAAAAATATCAGACTTAAGTAAATGATTTCCAAGGATGGAAAAACAATGATCACCATAAATAAATGCTTTAAAGATTTGATCCTTTGAAATTTTGCTTCCATTTCTAGACTGGATCTGTCTTGATTCAACTTTCAGACAACTAATGCTTTCATAACTTTCTTTGCAAAACTGAGGAGTCCATTACCCCTCGGTCTTCCTGTGAAATAAGTATTGGAGAAGGTGAGCAGTTGGCCTGGTAGGGAACACGCTGGGAAAGGAAATGGGAATTAATTGTTAAGAACCATAAGTGCCCTCTATTTTCCCTTCCAACAAATACTGCTAATTCAATGCTAATAAGATGATTTATTTCTCCTCTTAAGGTTTCATGGAAAATGAACTGCAAACCAATACTGAACAAGTATAAGCCCATGTCAGCCTTGTCTTAAGTGGTGCTGAGTTGGCATATAAATGAGCTACTAAAAATCAACAGGAAATTACAGCTTGGAATATGAATCATTCATTGATTCCACAAACATATGTCAGGGATAAGTGAGAAGTTTTGGAGAAGAGCGTGGATCCATTTGAATGATGTCAGAGAAAAATATAGTTGCTGGAAGTAGATAGTCAGAGGAGCCAAGACCATCACTTTCTTTAAGATACATATAGCCTGGGTACAAGTTGCATTACAACATATATAAAGGGCATCTTGCATGTTTCATGTAGGAAAAACGGAGAAACCAGTGAAAATGGTCTGAATGGCAACGGTGCTGTCTTTACTCCCTGCCTCCCAGACAGGCAAAAATCCATACAGCCTAATGTTATATCTCTCTCTTGACTGAGAAAGTGGCCATCTATATACAGTTAAGTCTTTGTTTCATAACTCAGGATTATCAATGTCTCACATCAAGACTGCTTCAACACTAAAACATTGACTTGCAGATGATATAGTAAATGAGATAGTACATTAGAAAATGTTCTGCATTTACAGGAAAAGGAACAAAACAAGGTGAAGAAGAATCCTTTTTTTCAAACCTTGATGATTCTTTGGAAGAAATAGCAAATTAAAAAAAATATATTAGCAGACTTTTTTTTTTTTTCATTTTGTTTTCCATTTCTTTTTAAATGAAAAAAAAAAAAAAGAAGTAGGTTTTGTTTTGTTTTGTTTTTCGCCTGTCTAAATAAATTGGTATTTTGATGGGATAAAGGTTTAGAAGAAATTAAAAAGATTATCTTTAATATTAAACACAGGTTCTGTCTATCTATCTCTGAAGGTGGTAATAGTCCCTTTTCAGCCTGACAGAAAAGTCAAGGTGATATCAGTCCATTATGGGACTTAGACACAATTTTTTGTGTGCTTTATAATTGTTTGCTTTTGCTGCTGGGCCCCAGATTTTCTTGCAGTCAGACTCAACAACTACTGTGCTTATTTGTCTGGAAGTAGGGAGGAGAAAAAATCTAGTTCCCTAAAACTTGTAGAGATGCAGTTGAGTATAAATGGCATCCTGTAAGGTAGGAATGAAGGAGAAGTTTACATTACTTAGATTATCTTTTCCACCAGAAATGTGGTCATGAATTGGATTCTAAAAGTATGTTTATAGAAATGTGACTTTTTTCTTACTGTGCTGGAATCCTTTTTTTTTTTTTTTTTTCCTTGGAAAAACTAAACAAGACTACCTCCAAAAGGAAAAAAACAAAGAATATGGCAGACTTGTAAGTGCTGCAGAAAAGTCAATTGATCTGACACCAAGGAACATTGTTTATCACTTTGGCTAGCCAGTTTTCTGATCTCTTAGGTTTGGGCTCCCAAATCACAGCACACTTTTTCTTCTCCTGGAATGGGTAACTATTACACAAAATATCAATAGCAAAGAAGTTGGATGTAGCCTTTGTACCCAAGGTAATGAAGCTAGGTCTGGGCAAATTAACTCAGCTATATTGAGAAGGTTATTCATTTTAGCATGAGATGGCTGGTTTGTGCAATATTGCAGTAAAGCACTCTCGCTAACTCTTTCAATGCTGCTTTAAGTATTTTTTTACACTGTATTTCACCATGGAGATGTGCTATGCTTAAATACCCCAGTCAACTAAGCGAACAACTGCAAAATGCAACAACTCAACAGGCTGAAAATTATGTTTCAAAATTGTTAACAAACCATTTGTAATAAACAAGCAAATAATTTTCTAAAGAAACATGATCAGACAGCAAATAGTATTAACATTACATCTGAGTTCCAGCTAAGAATAATAATCATCAATAATTTACCAATAATAGCTGTGTAAGTACAGAAGGAGATATGGTTCATGGCATGGCTTCATGACTTTGTAATAACCTACCCTGGGCATGATAAAGCATTTTAGGAGTCCAGTGTGTGTCTGGTTTTACTTTTCAGTATGTCATAATGTTAGTTCTTCCCTTCAGATTACCAAAGTCCCAAAGGAAGACTACTAACCAAAATCACCTCTTTTATCTTCATTAAGATACCCCCAAACAAGAAAAAATGATTCATATACACAGCTAAAAGGAAAAAAAAAATAACAAAGCTTTTAAGAAAGTTGTTCTATGTCAGCAAAACAGCATGTGTTGTGCCAGACAGGAGCAGCACAGAGAAGTTATTTACAATTTAAAAATAACATTAACTTCTATAGCAGATGCAAAACAGCTTCACTGTCCCTTGATCCAGCTGAGAAGACCTAAAGCGTGAATAAATTTGTTCTTTCCAAAGGGGAGTGAGACTTACGTTGGAGAACAAGTACATAGGGATTCAGAAGAAACTTTCTCTCTCTCTTTCTCTCTCTGCCCTTTTTTTTTTTTTTTTTTNTTTTTTTTTTTTTTTGCTCTCCTTCATAAGATTTCTTCCATTCTGCAGCGGAGGGGTTGAAAAGGCATTTAGTATAGCACCAAGGAAAAGCTGGATGTACAATGGGGACCTGGGATAAGGAACTTGAGAACTTGAGCTGATGAAATGTATAACCATGTCGGCATGTTCTTCTCTGGTGAAGCACTGGAGAAGGCACAGTAGAAGACAACACACAGATGGGGATAACGTTCTGGGGAGAAGAAAGGATTTGTAGGAAAAGCAAAAGAAAACAAAACAAGAAAGACCCAAGACAAAGGGAAGGATAAAAGCTGCACAAGGACTTGGAGAAGAGTTTTGAAACATTTTAAAGATGGAAGTATGAATAAAGTGGATCAGTGGAGGGGCTCACAGGGGTAAGTGATGTGAGCTAGCAAGGGGTTAAGAAAGTGATTTTAGTGAACACATTCCTGGTGAAGTAGGTAGAGAAAAGAAGAGATGAAGACCTGAGTCAATTTTTTGTAGATGCGTTGATATTAATTCCAAATAGAAATAACTTTTGTCATTTGGAAGTTTGTTTTAGTGTCAAATAATTAGTCCAGAAAACTTCATATGTTGATGTGCAGAGAAAGAGCATTTGTGGTGAGCAACAGTTGTTCTCTTTATTAAAAAATCAAGAGAGATTCTGTTTGAAATGAAGGCACCAAAGTTTTATAGTCTAATACAGGTTTCCACATTTGGGTTTTGTGTCTAAGCTTCCAGTGCAGTCAATGAACCTCCAACAGATACATGCAGTCCTATACAGTGATTCATTCAACAATTACTGAAGTTACTAATTGGCTGCTCACAGACAGGCATCTAGTGCTATTTTATATATAGCTGAGTATCAAGCCATTTCCGTGTGGCTGGCAATATCAGTGACAGGAGACAGTGTCCTTCTGAAGTGGGACCTGAGGGCTAAAGTGACATTAAGTGCTTATGTTTAGGCAACTACTTTGCACAAGAAATATTTAGGTTTAGCTGAATTACTCCCTAAACAGCACCCATCAGGTCTCTAGTGACATTAATGGGAGCTTGGATACCTAGTGACCATGGACTATGTCTCTATGTGTCAATCTGTATGACTACGCCTCTATGTCTTAATCCACAGCTGAAATACCCCCCTCAAGTCTCTATTTAAAGTTTTCTAGCGATGGATATTCAGTGATTTCTTACACCTTTGAATTTATGTATCACATTTTTTGATATACAAATGGAGTACAGTTGACTACAGTTGACAAATTACACAACAGTTTATTCTACTTTTACAATTGCAATTTTACTTTTACCATTTTTGTAGATACCTTATTCAAGTTACAGTGTTCCTCTAGTGATGCACTGCCTGTCTTTAGTCCTGAAATGGGGGCTTATAGCCACCATTATAACAATTATTATTATTATTATTATTATTATTGTTATTGTTACTGTTATTGTTATTATTATTATCTTTCTGGTGATATCCCTTACCTAGGCTGGCTGCTTCTGTCAGACTTCTTCATGTTGGAACATTATTTTTGGCAAGGTGGAATTATTAAGAAAACTGAGTTTTTCTGTGGTAAATGAGGGTATCATTTTAGTTGAAAATTGTGATAGGAGCAGTTTAGTAGAGTAAACAGTCTTTAAGATATAAATTGTCTCACAGATTCTAAAAGAAACCAGGCGAACTACACTATTCAGTTGACGATTTTTCTCTGTTAAATGTAAAGACAGCCAAGAAATAAGATGATAGGCATCTAAAGCAATACAAACCTCAGATTTTTTTCCCCCAGTTTGGAAATCTCTTTTAATCTATTTCAGTTGCCAAAGTGAATATAAGATTTATAGTGAAGTGTCGAGCTCTCCACCCCAGGGAGTGATGCCCTCTGCTTGGACTGAGGTTAACATATGCAGTAGCAGTGCTTGCTTCATGCACAGCTACATACTGATTTCCACTGTTCGGGGGAATGTGGAGTTAAGTCACTTACTTCTGAGTCTGATAGCATCAGTCAGGGAAGATAACTGGTGTGCAACGTGAGAGTTTTGTAGGAGGTGTGGACCTGAGTCTAATACTAAGTGGGCTTGGCAGAGGATGATCCTCTCAAACCGTAACCAGGGACTATCTGGCCAGTTCGGGTTTGCCTGGCTGTGCTGGGGGAAGTTTGTGTTGTCCCTGGGGTGCTGTTTTATAGATACACATATTAATGTTATGCATGAGGTTCCTCTCATTTAATTTCATAGTTGTGAAAGGTTGGTGTCTAAGTCAGACTTAGGATGCATCAACAGACAGTGAAGAGAGATAAGCATTTCATTAGTTATGTGTCACATAACTTTTGGAATAGATGAAGTTAGGCAAATACTCTGAGCTAATGATATTAGGGGTCCTGTAAATGCATAATAGTTTCACTTTTTAGATTTTTTTTTTTTTTTATGTCTGGATCCCAACATGCTGTTGGATTAGTGATTTCAGTGTCAGGATTGAACGTATTCTCAGTGTAAAATTAGATTATGCATTGTACTTTGTAGGAGCTTGAAATCCCACGAATACAAGTGTACTCATGATGGGTGCTGTACATGGTATATACAAGGTCTTCTTCCTAAGAAAACTTTAGAAATAAAAAAGACAAAATATTTAATGAGGAGAAGGGAAATGGAGTCTGCTTCTTGCCATAGTCATTAAATTATTGAAAAAGCGCGTAACTCCTGGATCTAAGCTGTGGCACACTTTGTGTTGTGTACACTGTGCTTTTGCTCAGAAGCAACTCTCAGTTTCATGGGCTAAGCAACCAGCCTCCAGCTAGCAAGGTACATATCCTGTTAATAGTTATCTTCCGATGATGGGTCTCCCGCCTTTTTCCTAGATAAAAAAAAAAAAAAAATTAAAAGCTTGATGGTCTGTCTGATCCAACCCATGCCTTCCTTGTGAGTGACAACTGCTGTGCAGCTAGGTAGAAAAGATGTGGTAAAAGCTACTGAATTTTGATTGATCTCTGATGATCAGCTCTATAGATTGCTCATGATCTGGTATCCAGGATCCCAGACCATAAAAAGCAGCACTAGCTTGACAAAATGCAATATCCCAGCACAAATATATGACTATTTAATTTTAAGTATGTTTTAGCATTCCAACTGCCTGGTCCCATAAGCTTCAGAGAAGTTATAGCTACTTGGGATTCTATAGCAATACTCACAGACTTAATAAAACTGTCTTGGGGACTAATGAATTATTTAAAGACTGCATAAAGAAAATGTAACCTATGCATTTAAAGTAGGAAAATCCACTTTAAAATCATCATTCTGCCGTCTTTATCAATCTTACAAGTTTTTTTCTTCATATATCGGTATTTTGTTTGTCTAGTCCGAAGGAATTGAGAATGGAAAGTATTGTCATTTAGTTTAGGCCAATACGTTGGTCTGTATAAATTTATATTGCTAATATGTATATATTCTCTCTATTCTATGCATATTTGCTCTATTAAGCAATAGTGCTTTATATGAAATCTGATAGAATGACATGTAGAAACCACACACCCAGGTGTAATTGATACAGGTGTGCAGAAGTTTTATACCTGGTGCTAACCTTGACCATGAGGACTGAAGATATTTTTACTTTTTACATTGTGATAGTTTTCAATTTAGACTGGTGAGAAATGAGACTGTATGGATAGACAACCCACTAACTCAATCACATCTTGAGAGGTCAGATGATTTTAGTGAGTTGAGCATGTAGGACTGGATGGGGAAGGAGAAAAAAATGGAGGGAAAACCCTCTGAATAATGTGATGTCTGAAAGTGTGTGAAGTCTGTTGAAAATCTGGTCTCTGCTACACGCACATGGGGACCTGTTCAAAGAGGGAGTTACCTGAACTGAGGAGAAAATCCTGGAAATGAAGGGAAAAGCAGAAAAATCTTTATTGTGGTCTTAGAGCAAACCACCAGACACACAAACAAGTGAAGAAATTCCTCTGTTTTGTGCTTAGCAAGCTACTTGTTTTTGCAAAGTCTTTGCAGAAATAAACACTCTATTAAAATCATTCTCAGCTCATGGAATAGCTAAAGATGGTGACAGCAGTCCTGGAGCTAGACATGTTTGTCGTTCTTACATCCTCTTTGGAGCCTCTCTGTCCATCCACTCAGTTCACCTGCTGCAGGGACCTTGCATTTACACAAACTCCTTGTGACTTACAAAGTGTCAGTCACTTGAGTGAGCCATGGCAGTGCAGTGGTGGATGGAAAGATGGTGGGCTGGCTTAGCAGAGAGTTGGAAGGATGGATGAGGACAAAAATGTTTGAAGATGAAATTGTTGGAGAAAGACCAGATACTAAAATATATAATTATGTTTTCTTCCCCTCTCTCCAAGTCATGGGAGTCTAACAGAAGGTGAATAATGATATAAAAGTTAAGTACTTCCTAGACAATGGGCATGAAAGGAAGAGTAAAATCAGTGAGACAGGTAAGATGGGAAGTTTAGGAAGTAGACAAGATTGGCCATACTGAAGCAGGAGGAAAGGAGCAAACACNAAAAAAAAAAAAAAGAGATGACACAGCTAGGCTGGAAAGATTATTAGTTATAGACATGTGAAGGATTTGGGAGAAAAGAAGAATTAGGGAGGAGAACCTAGAGGGATCCCAAACATACCAAAGGTCTGTCTGGTTCCTCTTTAGAGAACACATTAAATCAACAGTGAGGGTGGGCTTTCAACTTGCATCACTGGTGAGCAGCCAAGGAACCAAAAGTTTGTGGAAAGGAAAATGCTCAAGGCTTTGGGCTTAAAATTAGCAGGCAAATGGAAAATTTGAGATGCTCTGGGCAAAGATGTTTCACTTCCTCAGATTGTCTAAGATTTATTGCCTTCCCTCTTTTACAGTCCACTATACATGAGGCTACTCACCTTCTAGCATAAAACCCCTTGGCTTCCTATGTACCATAATCTCTCTGCAAGGCACTTCCCACAGATACCTGTAGAGGTGCTGAAGTCAACAGAAACAGAGGTGGGGTCCCCTGAAGAAAACAAAGTGCACCAGTGCATTTGCTTAAAGGGTGGATATGGAGTGGTTGTACTTTGGAAAAAGGCTTGGAAAGTCATCCCTTTCTCATGAAGAAGAGGTTCTAGACTGCAGAGATTTCCTTTGGATGCAAGGATGGATGGAAAGTGAAAGGGAGCAGGTTTCATGCTCTTTTCAGCTCCAGACCTTCAGGCTTTGGGATGGAGGTATCTCTGACTGGAGAGATGCAAAAAGGCTGCTGGGCTGCTCAACACTGTACAGATTTTGCCTCCTCTTCTCCTTCTCTCTCCTCCCCACCCTAAAATTATCTCTGCTGAGTTTAGCTGTATGTTTTTTTCATACACCCCACTCATCACATCAGCCTTCCTGGACTGTGCTGGAAAAAAACTGCTTCTAGATACAGGAAGCAGGAACATTATTTTTCACATGTGCTCTTCCAAACCAATATATGAATGTACCCCTGAGCTGGGAGTATGGGCTGAGCCATGTTCCTCTATGGTTTACCTACAGAGGAGGCTGTGTATTAAAGCTGGGCAAGGAAGCCAAGACTTTGTGAAGGCATGGTGGCTAATTAGCTGGGCTGGCAAGTAAGTCTTAGCATGGGTGGGGTAGGAAAGGATTCTTTGGGCTTCATACTGACACTGCCAAATTGCTCTGAGTTATAGGAAATAATACCCAGCACCAGAGAGAGCTCATACATTCAATGAAGGGTAATACCAATTCATTTTGGACCACTGTGTCCTTATCCTCAAGAGACCTACAGGTTAGCCCAGGAAATGAGATAAATCCCTACAGAATACTGAAAAATAAGTGTTTGATGACCCAGTGTTTGACTCTGGGCAGTTCTTCCCAACTGTACCATTAATTGCTACTTCTCCTTCAAGACCTGAAGAAGATCTGCCTTTCTGCCTGGATGTCTCTTACCCAGAGTAAGATCTTCAGCAGCTGTGCATCAGGCAGACTCAGCTGAAGTCACTGCCAGACCCCCATTAATGGCCATCAGCACAGTTCCAGCAGAAAAAAAACATGGGTGAGAACTGAGGTGGATCCATGAGAACTGCTAAATCCGACTCTATATCAGTGGAAATCCTCAGATTATTCCAGATGGCCTATAACTTTAAAGCCTCTGGGGAGTGAAAGGTGATCTAAAAGGATGTAAAGTAAACCCTTCCACATGGCTTAGGGCCTAAAATTGAGTGGAAATGCTAAAACAGAACCTATTGTATGGTAAAGCTTTACAGATGCTCAGATTATTAGGAATTTTTTAAGAAAATTTACTAGCACTAGAGATTAACCCCTTCCATGTTTGCATTAACTATCTCTTAAAAGCACTATATGACAATGTACTACCTGCAATATTTTTCTTGTCCTTCTTTGATGAGAGCTTCTTTTATACGTTATTCAGATCATAGTCGTGTACACATCCAGATGAAAATAGAACCATTGTAGTATAGGAGCTGATGTCCTGGCATTGAGATAATGATATTTCTTTTTCTTGGGCCTCACTTTTATTGTTTTTTTTTTTTTTTTAACAAACAAAAACCCTCTCTTCTCTAATAGGGAAATAAGAAGTGAATACTAGATCAAAAGCAGAGTAGGCTTCAATGCCCTGGTTTCTAATGCTCCGGAACACTTGGAATTTGAGGTTGCCAGATGCATGTAGTGGGTGCTGTGGGAAGGGGGGGTACTTCCTTGGTGCAAAGCGTCCCCCCTTCATTCTGATCCGGAGCATCTGCTCCTCTGGCACTTGCTCTGAAGCTGCACCATATGCAGGAGTGCAAAACCCAGCATGGATCTTCAAGGCTGATATATCAAGTGCCTTGAACTATGACATTAGTTGGTGGTGAACTTGTGTGACATATTTGCAGTAGATATTGCCTCCTGTATGAAAGAAAACTGCAACACATCACTTGACTGGGAACATCATGGGCACAACAAGTCTTGTGATAGAGGCAGACTGCAGTGGCATTTCAGATCATGCAGCTCGAGAGAGAGGAAGGCTGCAGCCTGTATTCTCCTGCTACCTGTGCAAGGTATCCTCCGTTCAGACCTGCCTTTCCCCTCTGCTTCCCCAGAGCTAACGACATCCAAGCTGTTTGGCAGCTTGGGAACAGGAGCAAAGTCTCAGAAGGCTCCTAGCAGTGTTTGAATCCTGGATGCAGAGTCCCTCTCTGTGAGGCTGCCCTCAGTTTCTGCAGCCCCATGGCAGCAGGGGATGATACTGTCTGTCTCATTTTGGGTACAGATAGATTTTACAAACAGGAGAAAAAAAAAAAAAAAAAAAAAACAACTCTTCCTGAGTGAATTCACTAGTGTCAGTGTCTGGGGGACACTCTGGAGAGCATAGGGATGTTGGACCAAGTGTCACACTGCTCTGAGGGCAAAAATATAGGTATAGCTATCTCCCACTGCAAAGATTCTTTATTTTTTTTTTGCCTAATCTATTGGGTATGTCACAATATGCACCCCTTTCTCTCCAAGGGCTGTTCAATGCCTCATATAAATTAAAACAGGAAAATGCTGTTGGAGATCCTGTGCCATCACCATCGGAGTGAGTAATGTCTAGCCTCTCCAGCTTGGGATATCCTCTCGTGCTTAACTTCTGTGGTTGGAAGAAACCACATCTTCCCCAACGTAATGTGCATCGAAGATGCAGAGTCATCAATGTGCTGTGGTGGAAAATCTCTGGAGAAACAAGAAATTAAAAGGACTGCTGAATGCAAGGATCTAGGTGCAACCTACAATTTGGGGAATGTAAATCCTGCTCATTTCCATAAGAGGGAAGAGTATAACAAAGTATAATCCTAAATATGTCCTACTATTCTTCCCCTGTTACCCTAGATGACCAGTGACCGATGACCGGTGGCAGAAGGTATGGAATTACTTAGACCTTGCTCCTCAACCAATACAACTGCAATGCATTAAGAGCTTAGCGTTAAGCTCAAAATCCCTAAGATAGTCATGCTCCTCTTTTATCACAAAAAGGACTAGATACTATCCTGCTGGGCTAATAATTATGGCCTGCAAAGTCTTCATATCAAAATCCACCTGGGCAGGTTTGCAGGTCTAGAGAGACACTGGCTGGGAGGAAGCTTCCACATCTAGTGCAAACCTCAGACATTTGCTCAGTTGTTGTGGTGTTTCCAACCTGGTCCCTGTCCAGCTGGGAGACCTGGTTAAGTGTTCCCTTGGAAAAGTTTCCTGGTGAACCCATCTTGCAGCAGTGTCAAATAGCTGGGAAAAAAACATTAACTACTTCTACCCAGTGGAAAATATTTAGTGAGAGAAAGATCTTGTGTTGTCTGCACACTATGAACGGGTCCTGCCGTTTACTTGGGCACTTTTCTTGCTGGTCTCTGGAAAAATGAAAACTGAGACACGTGTATTGAAGGGAAAGTCAGTGGCCTGTTTTAAGGACACAAAAAGTGTCTTGGAGAAGCGGATATGTCTTAGGCTGCATCTACTTCTGGCAGCCTGAGTAGGGCTGAACACAGAGAGGATTTGTTTTTCTCCCTGCTTCTTGAGACCACCTCTGGATGAACAGCCAGCTGTGCAGGGGACATAGCGAAACACCACTGTAACCAAGGCCACACGGACAGACAAAAAAGCAACGAGTATGGCATAAGAGTCACTTGGAGGACTGCTGTGTTATGCCTGGGCAATTTTCATCTGTGGGTCCTCACTGAAGCAGGATTGAAGAGTCCAGCCGAATTCTTGTTTCCTGTGATGGAGGCTACCTTGTCCCCCATGAACTGCTGTGGTTCCCTCAGAAGGGTGCCTGGGAAGTCCCCGGGAGGTGGCTGAAATATGAGGAGTACGGCAATAGTGGGGATTGTATTCCTTCACCAGACAAACGTTCGTCTTTCATGCTGGATTGGAGACAAGCTGCACAGCAAGCAAACAGCTTTCACATGCAAATGAATGAGCCCTGCATACTTAAAAACTGCAGAAACTGCTTCCACAATACCCTTGGGATAACTTCACCTTTGCTGAGCAGAGCGTCACAATATCAGTATACAAGATGTCACTCCTTCAGGTGACATCCCGCTCACCAGCTAGAAATCCATACTGGTGAAGCTGGGAGGGTTGGGACTGGGATATGAACCTCACTGTCATTTTAAATCCAGCCAGCTGATGGCTGTGTCACATAGGAAATGAGCTCTCAGGTTTGTTAAAAGCAGCGGTGCCCGTGGAAACTGCAACACCATCCCTGCTGCAGAAGCCAAGAGCATGTCCAGCTTTCAGGGTCTCCTTGTCAAGCTCCAAGGAGCACCCAAGAGGGTATGTCTTGGCTCCAAGGGGGACACAGGGTGAGAGCTGATGGCTGTTGGGAACAGGGAAAGAGGGAAAGGGGCTGACTGGAACACTTAGGGGAAAGGATGTCCCAAGGGTGGAGAGGGGATGGAGGGAGCATCTGCATTGGGAAAAGCAGTTATCATAAGTATCAAAAGGAGAGATGTCAGTATCCCTGAGCATATTTTGGGAAGAAAAGTAATTGCTTACACATTTTCTCCCTAGCCTGAAAAGGACAATATATACCACCAGGCTCTCTGTTTCCCACAGCTGATCCCCCACATCTGCTCAGGAAAGTTTTGATGGAACATTTTTTTTAATCCTGTCACAAAAAAGATGGCTGTTGTACTGAAAATGTGTATTCAGAAGCAGTCCTCCTCCTCCCTGAAAGACAGTATTTTGATGATACTGCCAACAAGTTTCTCTGAGCTGGTGCAATTGGAGTTGAGTATCATTTTTTTTTTTTTTTTTTTTTTCCAAGAGGAATCAATGAATATTTTCAGTGGATTTAAGAAGCAAAAGGGAGAAAGGAACATTTTTTATTCAAGCCAAATATTTTGTTAACCTAATTTTTCCTGTTAAAACTGGATTTTGTTTTATGAAATATTTCAGCTTCAGTTTCTTATGTCCACCATCCATATCCACTATTAATCTTGGAATGAAAATCATTTTGAAACTGCAGAATTTCACACAGTCTGGAAAGTCTTTGATCCACCCAAATGGAATTTAGTGCTAAGGGCCTATATTCATGAGCACCAGATTTCTCTGAGTTCCAGTTAGCATTCATAGCAGAGTTTCCTTTTCCTGCACCACTTCTTCCTACAGACAGGACACTATTTATCAGTGAATATTTCCCAAACACTGTCCAGCTTGTTCCATTTCCAGGCTGAGCTTCTCCGGAGCACACAGCAAGGCATATATAATTTCACTTGGATTTCTTCTCTATAGGTCACTAGCCCACATGGGGCCACCCTGCATGATGTAGATCCTGGGAAGTGATACAAAGCCTAGTTTCCATTCCCACACCATGTTCCTGGGAACCTAAAATGGTTTTGATCTTGATTTTGTTTCTTCCAAAAACTTGTTTGGTTTTGGAAGTGTGTTTTTACACTTGCTGTATTACAGCTCCCAGGTCTCAACAAATTGGATTTATCTCGCCTAACTGTGGGCACCCAAACATCAGATGTGTGGTCCAAATCATCATCTATTTGTCCTTATTAATCAATGGTAAGAGATAGTTATCTATGGGAGATGACTAACTCTCTCCCTAAGGCCAATATCTAAGGCAGTTGGGGTGAATCAATGTCTGAAATAGACGGGAAGAACTAACTTCTTGAGGGTGGCAGTCTTTTTCCATTGACTAAAAACAGTCCAGGAAAATTACCTTAGATCAGACTTAACTTTTAAAATTCCATGTATAAGTCCAATACCTGCCAAAATAATGAGGCGGTTGTATTCACCCAAGCTGTTGCTGCCTTTTAAAAGCTGGATCTAAATTTTCACCATATTCAGATAGAAGAGCATTTCTTCAAAGCCCCCTGGTATCTTTAGTGCCTAAGGTGATAATTTCCCAATACCTTAGATGCAATGCACTGTTGACCAAACAGCACGTCTCCAGCAGGAAGCCAAGGATTTGCTGTGTTGCCAGCTCACTGCCTTCCTTCCCACCCATCCAGACAGAAGATATGAAATCATCAGGGATTTAAGCCTAGAAATGTCTCCTGCAGATAATAATTAACACTTCTCTGCAAATTTTCTATCAGCTTTTCTAGCACACTCCAGCAACCATCAAAATGGAAATATACCATGTGTGTCTCTCTCTCTCTATCACTATATATCAATATGTATTCATATATATTATTGAATGTAAATGCATATTTATATAAAGAACCCTAAATCCATTTTTCTTTATATTGCAAGTTTCAATTTAGCAATAAAAATGCAATGTGATGGATGTAGGTCTTTTGCCATCCAAAAGCTCAATATATATCTCTCAGTATCAATAATACCAGCCATAAAATACATCTCGATAAAATACAGTCAGTACTTATGACTAGATTAAATTAGTGAAGTGCATTCATCTACCTATGAAAAGAAGTTAAAAGGAGTTAACTGTACATTTGGCTCCTTTTTTTCCTTTCTCATTCCCTGGCAAAGACTCACATTTCGTTTTCCATTGATATATATACCAGCTAGCAATAATTGGATTGTAATTTATTGGGAGCAGAATAAGAAAGCCAGAGGAAAGGTATTGCTCAGGAACACCCAGTCACAAAGTCTGCTGGCACAGGAGGGCTGCCTTTTGTGGAGAAGTTTGGTTTGCTGAGAAACACACCATGCAGCTTCACATTGCTGTAGTTATTTCCTTTCATCATCTCTAGTCACTTTGAGAATATAGGGATATAGGAAACCCCTACCAAAGCCCTGCAGCAGGTCATTGGCCAAGTGAAGTGAAGTCCTACTGAGAAGATAAGAGCTGAGAACATGAGGTGTATTAAGCCATAACTCAAGTGCTGACAGTTATCTATACACAACCTCTCTTTGTCTGTGTGTGTATCTTTGTGGTTCATGAACAACTTCACTAGTCCAAGTCTGAAATACAAGAGGACGTGCTGGCACCAATGGGAAGAGACTTGCTTAAGCTTGGTGAAAACCATCCAGGCGGAAAAACTTGACTTCTCCTACCGTTTCCACCTCTTGCAAATGTGCATTTTCCTTTGGGCTAAGGGAGGCAAGAGAATCTGGGGAGCTGTAGTCCCCACATCCACATTTCCTGGTGCCATCACACTCTGCACCATGCAGCAGGATAGGGATCTTGCACAGCATCACTGTGCATACCTAGAGCTATCCCAGCTCTGAACACAAGGAAGTCACGCTGCCGAGGGCAAGACTGCTTCATGCAATGGAAAAGCAAATATCTAAGAAATATGAATAAACAACACTGTCTAATAGACAACGATATTGCTTTCTGGAGCAGGAGAGTGTGAAGTGAAGGTAACTCCATGGGATCATCCTAGCATAAGAGGACAGAAGGAACTTCTCCATACAAAGTGGGTATAGGATTAAGTTTACAGGCTTGTTGACAAACTAACAACAGAAGACCAAGCTGAAAGAAGCTGAATCCAGTACTTCTGTTTCCTGGAAGATTGTCCCATGCTCCTCATTGGTCCTGATCCATGACCATGTCCAAGTTCCTGTGTCAGCTCTGCCACTCCGTAAACCTTCAGCCTCCAACATTGCATTACATGAAGACCACAGACAGGATCTCTCCGGGGTGTGACAGCTGCTGTCTCCTATTGAGCCCTGTGTTTCCTTTCATGGCTCATTACAATAACTTACATTAGAACTATAGCTAATTGCTATTGCCATAGTAATTTACAGTAGATGCTGTTACTGTTTGTACATCATGGAGATGGCATAATGACATGTTGTCTTTCCTAATTATACCAGCCAAATAATTCCCACTAAGTACTGTAGTAGTATTTTAATTAATATTATTATCCCCATATCTGTCACAATCTGTCCAGCTTAAAAGTCCGGAGATGGCAATCTACTTCTTTTGTTTCCTTTTCTACCTTCAGAAAAGTTGAGCTTGACGGATATCCACAGGTCTTGGATGCTCTCATGCTGTTAAGCAAGAGAGATTGAGAGAGCTGGTTTGATGCTCACCTTTGCCAAAGGCATACCCAATGGCAAGTGATTCGGTCTCTCTCTGCCTTTGTGAAAACGAAAAAGTATATTTAGCTTTAGTATGGCTTGTCTTCTGCGGATATGATTTCAAAGAGTGCCTAACTTAGGGGAATGAGACTGTGGTGAATTGGAATTAGCTAGCAAATTCCCTTTGTGCATCAGGTCTAGGTTCATAACATGTATTTTATTAAACTAGTTATTAGTTAAATTAGATATCAGTTACCCAGGCTATGTTTGCAGGTAAATGGAAGCAGGAAAGCATTCTCTGGAGGTGATCCTGATCTTAAGCATGCTGTTTTTTCTTTATTTGAACTAGATTTAAATATATTCAATGACTCAGTCAAGTGTCTAACACTAGGTGGGATGAAGTGGAGCTCACAGAGACTTATAGGCTGTGGTGCTGCACCCCAGGACACATCCACATATGTAATTTTAGCCACAGGTATATGCAGACAGTGTGTGTGTTCCTGTGCTGGGAATCCCACTGGTGTCCAGAGCAACTTGACTGCTCTTCTAGACAGGAACTGTGTGATTAGACCATCAGACCTGGATTATTCCTCTTTGACTTATTGGTATAAGTCAGAAGTGGCAGCACTGACATCAAAAGCAGAAGGGAACACGGAGCTGAGCATAATGCCACGCTTGGTATATTGAGTGCCGAGACTGCTGTGACTCACGTCATGGTAATGTATTCACAGAGTGATGGGGAACAGCAAAGCTACAGGAGTCTGGTTTTTCACAACTTCTCAAGTGTCTGCTTCATAAAAAAGTGGCAATAGTTTTGTCATGTTGTGAGAGCTGCAAGATGTGCAGGGGACGGTGTGCATTCAGGGACGTTGCAGTCTCTGGGTGTGAAGCACCCCATGGTGCGTTAGGGTGAGTCCTGGAGCCAGATGGCTTTTTGCAGTCCTCCCCATGCAAGGGTCTATGACAAAAGAGCCTTCTCACCCCTGCAAAATACAGCCATGCATACACTGAGGAAGGGACATAAAACTGAAGTAAGGATGAGCTGAGAGGGGAGTGGATGGGTAGGACAGCGCCAGCAACAAATCTGGGATAAGGACATGGTTTTGCTGTCATAGCTACTATCTTTGGGATCCCTCCTTGATCCAACACAGAATGGGTCACAGGTCAGGTTACTCAGCTGTGTGTGATGTAGAGCACTGCAGAGCAGCCAAGCCAAAAATGCATGGGCCTATGTGTGAGGAGCTAACGGTCATCTCAGGCTTAATACAAAGGTCACAGCAATGCATTTGGGGATGAGCATAGCCAGCTGGTCAAATGAGGTGATTCTCCTGCTACATTTAGCATCGATGCAGCCTCACCTTGTGTGTAGTTTTGGGCTCCACAATACTAAAGGCCTGGTAAACAAAGCTGGTAAAAGGGCTAAAAGGCATGTCCTATGGGGAGAGGCTGAGGCACTGTCTGGGCTGGAGAAAATAAGGCTCAGAGGTGATCCTATTGCTCTCTACAACTTCCTGAGGAAGGGAAGTGAAGAGGGGGGTGGCGGTGTNTTTTTTTTTTGCATTCCTGTCAGCCTGCCATGAGTTTAAGAGGATAAGTACCTCATGCTAAAACCTGGGCAGACACTAAAGACGCATCAATGCTATGGTCTAGTAGAGCAAAAGTGTTGTTAGCTTGGCTTTGAGTAGCTGGATTGGACATCAGCAGCTGTTTCTAACCCTTGCGGCCAAGAACCAGCACAGGGAATACATAAATATATATATATATAATAAATATGTATAACTGTATATAAATATATATATATATACATATTTATNAAGAGGCCAGGCAGTTGGACTGAATGATCTTTGAAGGTCCCTTCCAACTGAACTATTGTATATTGTATATTGTATATTGTATATTCTATATTGTATATTGTATATTCTATATTCTATATTCTATATTATCTCTATATATAGCTAATGGGCAACTCACACTTAATACAGAGGTCACAGCAAGACTGACATTTTATGTTTTTTTTTTTTTTTTTTTATTTCCTTTCAT
>VXAA01002789.1:200596-232439 GCA_013399115.1 Anseranas semipalmata | reverse complement strand
GAGTTTAAGAGGATAAGTACCTCATGCTAAAACCTGGGCAGACACTAAAGACGCATCAATGCTATGGTCTAGTAGAGCAAAAGTGTTGTTAGCTTGGCTTTGAGTAGCTGGATTGGACATCAGCAGCTGTTTCTAACCCTTGCGGCCAAGAACCAGCACAGGGAATACATAAATATATATATATATAATAAATATGTATAACTGTATATAAATATATATATATATACATATTTATGTGTGTGTATAGTTTAGTTTGCCCCATAACTAAATGTTTTTAAAGCTACCTTGAAGAGTCCAGAATTACATTGTAGCCATCTCATTATTTCATTCTCATGAGGGACATTTTGCAGGGGAAAAGATTTAAGTCAAATTCCTAAAGTTTATTCAAAAGTCTCAGCTTGTGTGGGTGCCAGAAGATTTAGGGTTAAGTTCTTAAAGGGACCACCTCTTCTTTAAACAGGAAAGTGCTAGGTGAAACATATAGGTCATCTGGGAAACTTCATAGGATGATAATACCAGAAAGGAAGTATTTCAAGAAATGGTTGGTAATTATATATCCATATAAGGCATCAATTGCTAACTGTTCTTCCATATTTTGCTGATATCTTTCTAGTGTTTTGTGCAAAGGTATTTTGCAATAAAAACATACAACATTTAAACAGTTGTATAAAACCTTGCTTCAGAAGTTTGTCCTTCCTACATCAGCATCAGATGAAAAGAGTTGGACTATTTGGTGTGAGAGAACTTATGAAAATTATTCCTGCTCTGAAAAAGTGCCTCTTCCATTTGACTGTTTCTTGAAATATTGGAAGGGTGTCCTAGAGTGATCAGACTGGTAAAGGTGCACATTCCACATTAAAATAGGTCTCTTTCCACCCAAGAATTTGTTATATCTGAGAATGTAAACCCTATTCACTGACTATTTTGTCCTCATTATCAGAACAGCACAGACAATGGATTTTCTGTTTGTCTGGAATTCTTTTTTTTTTTTTTTTCCTTACATTTTGAAACTGCCTCAAAGAAAGCCAACTAGTGTTAAGGAATCCTACAGGCTTCTGAGGTCAAAAGCTTGGGTTAATAGAAATATTTCATTTAACTAAATTAAAAATGCATTCCCCTAATTTTACTTTTTAATTTCATTCTATATGATTTACCAGAATATACAGTCAGAGGGAGAGAAAAATAGGAACAAAATTAATTTGGAAATGAAGAATCAAAATGTTATCTGCTGCAAAGGTCAGACAGGAAGTTTCGGCTATATTCGAACATTGTGTCCTGTTTTCTTTTTTTAAGAGATCTTTAATCAAAATCCACAAATTGTTCCTCCATCAATGAGTCAGTGGGACATTTCTAACCAATGTACTTAACACTTTCACACATCAACACCTGTGCTACAGTCATGCCCCAGGAGGAGACAATGCTCACCTCTGACCGGGGGGCAGAACTTGAGTGTTTTTCTACTGCTAAACCAGGATAATAAAAGAACTGCTTTAGCCAGTTAAACATGTTAACACACATTGGTTTGTCTGTACCAGGTTTTATTCTGAATTAGCAGACTCGTTACATAGTCCAGATTTGCTCTTCAATGGTTATGTGACAAGAAGCCAGAAATCATCTCCACATTTATTACTGATTCAAATGCCAGCAACAGTGGGAAGTTTTGTATGATTTCTTTTGTGCACAAGATCTTTGATTGCGATGTGTGACTTCCATGCTAATTTGGTGTTAACCCGAAAAGTGTAATTTGGTAAGTAATCTGCAGTAGAATGAAATTACCGATACTGGTATTTACCCAATGAGACCTATATAGCTTTTACAAACCCACCACAGGGACTGGTGCCTGCTGTGGTTTCCATCTGCAACCAGCCATTCAATGTCTGGATGAAACAGCAGGCTCTTCTGCACACAGGGAAACACAGAAGAGTGATTTGTACCATGCTCCTTTAGATGCATGTGGCTGCTGGACATAGGCATGGCCTGCACATACAGCCTTTGTGTGTCATTGAAGAGCTTCCCAGGACACTAATTCCCTCCACAACCTGCAAAGAGCATGGCTGCTACTAGGAATTATAACATGAAAAGAAAACAGCTCTGTTCTCACTCTCTTTAACACCCTAAGATCTCTAACACTTCTCTCTGTGGGCCTGAGGTTGCTTCAAATCATGCAGAATTCTTACAGTTCATAAAAAACATGGGCCATCACAACATTATGCTGAAAAAATTGAAAAAAATATTTATCTAAAAGCCTTTGCATATTGCTATCACAATCATTGCCTTCCTTTTGCTTTTAGATCACATAATTCAGCGTCTTTCCAGAATAACTTTAATCTCATTAATTTAATTTTCTGGCTAAGGAGCTGGAAAAAAAAGCTTGACTGAGGTTCCACTTTCTGGGAAAGCTGAGAATACACCTCAAAGGCAAACAATGGGACTTAACTTCAGAAAAGGAATGGGACTCGACAGCTGAATGGTCTCTGCTTGTAGGGATCACAAATTGCAGGCTATTTATTGCAGGAGCTTTATTCAGTTCAGCCCTGGGAAATTTTTGCAGGCAGAACATTGAAGGAAATGCTTCCTGGCTAAGGCAGTTTAGACAGTTCTAAAGGGCATCCCTAGAAATATCCAGGAGGATAATGTAGACTAAGATCTTTGCTACTTATAGACATGTTTAACTGATTTTAATTTATATTGATATCCTGCTCCCTGAGGATTTAAAATCTTTGGTTAACTAGACAATAATTCCAGATACCTCATATTACCAAAATGATCCAAAAGATTGTTCTGCTGAATCTTTCTTTCTTTCCCTCCATTTGGCTAAGTTTTTAACTCAAGCTTAGTGTTGTTCAGTCCTAGCTATGGGTGCAGGTATCTACATGTGCAAGCTTTACTTACAGATTTAAGCATGCACAAGTATATATTTTATACAAACACACAAATACATTTTGGGACTCCAATATTATATTACATGCTATAGTAGTAATATACGTTTCTTTGTCCTCTGCTGGACAGTCAGTGTCAAGAAAACATCCTTCTTTCACGGAGGTGGCTATGCCGTTTCCAAGAGTTGGAGCGTGATGCACTTGTGATATTTTCTGACAGCTATTACAGCAGGTGTAGAATCAGGAGATCTGGGTCTTATTCCTAGAGCTGCTATTGCTACTTGGAGAGACCCTCGACAAGCTACTTCCCCTCAGCTTGCCCAGCCATCAAATTGAGAGAGATGATGATACTGACCTTCATATGTCCTCATAAAAACTGCTGTCAGGGGAGCCCTGCATCCTCCCATGTGGTAATATCTTCATTAAAAATAATGATACTTGGCTCATTTGCTTAAAACAGGCTGAGAATTGTTTATAGCAGTGGCTGAGCCAGGAGGTCAGACACTGATTTCCAACAGGCTGCACTGAGCAGGGGAGTAGATGGATCTTCCACTTGTAATGAGAAAGTCATGGAGAAGATGCCACTCTTTGTGAGAAGATGCTCATTTCATGTCCATGTGAACACTCCTCATGTCAGCCAGTCCTCAATCCTCAGGTGTTTCTGTCTGAACCCATGGGATTGGAGCCGCAGAACAAATGTCTGATGGTTGCAGAGCTGGGGCTCCCCCAGGCTGGCAAAGGCTCAGCCACACTTTCACTACAGGGAGTAGGCTGCAAATGAAAGGTCGCATAGACTGGGAAAGGGCTTGAGAGACAACAGAGAGGGTGGAATGTGTGAGGAAAAAGGAGAATAGATGCAGTGGGAAAGTAATGGGATGAAAAGGAAAGAGAAAATAGCAGTGAAGGAAAGATCTGGGGGAGAAAAGGATTTGCAGAGGAAGAAGGAGGAGAACAATGGAAAAAAAAAAAGGGGGTGGTAGAGTGGAGATAAAGGGAAAGTAGAGAGCCATGGGTACAGGTGAAAGAAAACCAAAACTGAGCAGAGCAAACCTGCCCAAATGATGAAAAAAAGATTGTGTGAGTCTAAAATGCTTTCTTTCATCCCTAAATTATTGCTGCGTTTCGTAACGGGGCTTTTTAACCCCTCTACTTAACCTCATCACAATTTTCTTCATGGGAATTTTTAAAGGACCGGTATCATTTGAAATTAAAAAAAAACAAACATAAAGTTGAAAGGTGTTGAAAGTATCCAAGTGAAATGTTTCAACATTTCTGAACCAGAAGTTTTCTTTTGTAATATATTAGAATACAATGAAGTATTGGGACACAAATTAGTTGTCCCTGACCTTTGGCCACCTTCATTTTCTTACATTGCTTTGTGGAATGTAGAGGAAACCGTTCGTCCATGTAGGCTTAATTTCACAATTAACTGCAGCCATCCTAGGCATCCTGTTTTAAAACAAGTTGGTACTTATTGATTATCAAATATAAAATATTAATGTCACTACAGACACGTGTCTATCTGGCTAAAGGCATGGATGGATATAGTCTTGGTTTAAAAGGGAGAAATGGGAGATTTACAAAACTGCTTTGTCAGGACAGTGTCAGCTAATGCAGGGATGTGTGTCATATTGGCTGGTGTTAATCACAGGGCAGAGTAAAATCCACGCTTGGTAAAACCCCTGAACAGATACTATGGTGGGATAAATGGGGTATAACAGGATTAAATGGCTGTATTGACACTAGCTGCATAAACAGGGCCATGGCACGGGATAAAGCAATGATCCACATTTCTCCACACCATTTTATCTATCAAGAAGTTGCCTGATGTAGATCTAGTCTGGGTCTTATGGCCCTCTCTTGAGGAATACCCAGATGTAGTTCAAGAATTAAAACAAGCTGGAAACCTTTCCTGAAAGATCATTTGAATGAATCCACTCTGTCTTATGGGGAAGAGTGTGGGCTGTGCCATCCTAGCTGGACATAGAGCCAGACAAGAGTTCTGGGCTTTTTAATTTGCTAACACTGAATAACCAATGGAACACAGCTGAAAACAGGCATCCTTCAGGGGAAGGATGCACTTTTTGTTGCCTGAGGGATGTTTCTTCTGTCGATACCTGTGCTACAGTCCTAGCTCAGACTGTGCATTTTGATCATATCCTGACCCTACATCTAAATGAAACCAAGGGGAGGGGCCCAGAAAGAGACTCCGGGCTTCCTGGTGTGGACAACTGGGGATGCCCCACAGCATAGGTTAATAAGGATGCTGTTGAAATATAATCCTTGGAGATGCTTTTAATGTGAGACTAGCAAAATACTCAGAGAAGTGATTCTCAGAGCAAGTGATTTTGTTGCTAGTCCCTGTGGAAGATGTGTCACCATGATTACCTTTGCAGCCTCTTCAGGGTACCATAAGCAGAGGCCGGCACATGGTAGGCTGCATCCCTGTTGGAAGTTAAGCAACAACAATTATGCCGATTTGTAGTCTCTGAAGAGCTGCTCCAGAATCCTTGGTACCATCTGGGCTGCGTGAAATTTGCAGTGTTAGCAGGCTGCACAATTGACTGTTCTCCATCCAGACCAACCTGCAGACTTGATATACCTCTCCAGGCACAATATAGACAAAGCATTAATATACTTCTCCACCCAACCACCACCCTTTAATTGCCTTTTAGTTTATTATTGGCTACTTCTGAATACAAACAAGATAGAGAAGGAGTGACTACTCCTCCAGGAGGAGTATACAGCAAAAGGTTGCATGCTGTTCAAGTCTCTTCTCCCACCTGAATTTTGGCCCATATATGAAGCTATTTTCTGAGCCCTTGATGACCAACATAGATGGCCCAGTCATCCCTAGACAAACCAGAAGAATATATGGTCTTTGCATCTATCTTTGTTCATACTGCCCAGAGCTGAGGAGAGGAGATTTGTGATGTATCACCTCTCCTAGTGTGCGTCTCTGCCAAACATCTGCTCCTGTCATTGTGGGGGTACTGGAAGTGTTGCTGCCACTATTGCATTTGGATGCCTGACCCAGGCGAGTCTGTGCCATCTGGAAGCGCATCTGTCTGTAACATAAGTTAAATGAAGAGTGAGATACACGCACAAAAAAAATCTATAAAAAAAAAATCTATATCCAAATGAAGGAGGAAAGGTCCCATGCCTACTGTTGATTAAATTGCCATAAGGAATCTGTACAAGCTTCAGCAAGATATAAATATGCATAGGCTTGTATAGGAGGCACCATCAGGAACTCATATGGAAGTGTGACTTGGAAGTCTTTAAACATATTGAATGAGCAGGTGGACATGCCCTTATCCAGAGTGAAATCTGACCTGATTTATTTTAGTTTAATTCTCTTTCAGATTTAATGGAGATTTCAGCTGAGCCTACTTCATTTTTGAACATGTGATGGTATTGCATGCAACAATAAAATCTGTTATAGGTCCCAACCTAAGATCTATATGAGATGGATCTTAACTGAAATCCAGTCCATGCAGAGCCACAGAAGAATTTGTGCTAGTTATTCCTGAGGTCTGGGCTCCTGGAACTTGAGAAGAAGTGTTTGGCCATTGGAGGAAACACATAATGATCACTTGGAAAGGGACACAGTGTCTTGGTTAACTGGATTACCTCCACAGAGATGGAGAAGAAAGAGCCACACAGTGGCTTGTGTGGATTCATTGACCCACTTGGAAAGCTCATTCGGATTTTCTTGAATTTTCCTGTGTGGATTTTTTTAGTTTTTTCGTTTGTTTGTTTGTTTGTTTGTTTGTTTTTTTTAATAAAAGATGCCTGATCTAAGTAGGATTAACTGTTGGGGAAGTTTTCTACAAATTTCAATTTCCAAAATGATAAAGACAACACAGAAACACTGAAATTTTGCAGAATGCTTCCATATCACATAATCAGATTCAAGAAAATCCACATGAACTTATTGTTCCCCAAATTTAAACCCACAATGTATAAAATCAATGCAGAAATATAGGTCATTTATTCTGGTATTTATAAATAATTTACCTGAAGTAATAATGATTAATAGATGGCTTAATACATATTTGGCCAATTGTTCCTGAGTCTGCTTATAACCATGGAGAATAATTGAATACACTTATTACTCATGTGTTTATAATATTTCCATTGTTATAATTGGGTCACTACAGTGCTCAGATGAAATCATGTTTTAAAAATAAGTTATATTCAAATTGGTAAAAGGGAAATCTTGACATCAAACCTCAGCAGGCTGTGCTTGTTAGCAATTAAGTACACAATCTGCATGTCTTGCTGTTGCTCAGTATTTGCATATGGATGGAAGAAATGAATTATTGGGTCAGACCTCTAGTCCTTCTAGCAAAGGATTCCCTTTTCAGAAATGGAATTAGGAGGTGCCATTAGTGAAGGTGAAAAAGCTTGGCCACTTTCTGCACTCTATTCCCTTCATACTGTCCATGCATCTACAGCTGTCATATTGGAGAAATTAGAGGACACATCTCTGCTAATCCTTTTTTTTTTTTTTTTTTTTTTGTATCTGTTTTGAATAACTATGGCCCTTAAATTTGTTTAATTCATTTTTAACCTTCTCTTCTTGCCTGACTCCATTCCCTCTTGTAGCAGCACGTCCCATATTCTGTCTGCTGGGTTAACAAGCAAGTTGGCCTGTTTTCTGATCTTCTTCTAATTTTGCTGAAAAAACTGTTCCCTGTATGTTTTATCAGTCACCTTCATGATTTTATAAACCTTAATCTTATCTTTCACCTCCCCAACTTTCTTTTGTCTGGACTGAAGAGTGTCTGTACCCTTTTTAGTCTCTCCTTTAATGGCAGAGTGTCTGTACCCTTTTTAGTCTCTCCTTTAATGGCAGCTACTCCACCCTCTTGATTAGCTTAATTACTTTTATCTGAACCTTCTAGTACCTCCACCGGTGCTTTCCTGAGAAGCAGAAACCAGAACTGCACATATTACTCAATACATGGATGCACTGAAGTTTTGTGTAACAACAAAGTGGCTCCCTCTCTGTTGTTTTCAAAACCATTTCTGATGATGGCAAGCAATTTGTTGGCATTTTTGGCTGCTACAGCACACCAAGCCAGTGATTTCGGAAAACTGCCAGTAAGGACTCCAGGATGAGTTTTACCTGATAGTTTTGAGTACAGCAGCATACAGGTATTGTATGGATTGTTTTTCCCTGGGTACATAACGTTTATTTGCACAGATATTCATCTGCCACCTTTCTGATGAGTCACGCAGTCCTGTGAGGTCTCTCTGGAGATTATTCCAATCTTCTGAATGGTCAAAGTGACCATTCAGCCCTACTTTTCCTTTTAAACAGGTGTCAGTCCATGGAAGAACATATTCTCCAATCTTGTGGCATCTTATAGTCTTAATAACCATTCATGTGGAGGATTTTTGGAAGTCCCAGTGTAGTTTTCCCACTGGATTTCCAGTGGACTATTACCCTAGCAGTTCATATTTACCATACACTTAGTGGTCTTGTTCTTAATTGTAGACTATAGGTGCTTCCTATGGAGTCACAGTCACCAGTCTGTAATCTCCAGGACTATCTACAGAGAGCCTGCTGCCCATTATAACATCTTTTGTAGAAATTAATTAAATTATTTATTTCTGTCTTTGGGAACAATGACCATTTGTAATGAGAGGTTATACTACTTGGCCAAAATTTCTTATGGTAGTTCCATCAAGACTCTAGTCCAGGTGACATTTTGGCATTGAATTGACCTATTTAATGCATATGTATCAGAAGGTAATAGGTTATCACAAGTAAGAAAGTTGGATTGGTAATGATCTACAAATCTTCTGAATTGGTCAACAAGCTTGAATGCTACAGGTCTTTCTGGCCTTAGGCTGAATACCAGCACATCAAATCTTTGGTAGACATTCTTAAAACTGGTGTAAAGTCACCCAGAGTGAATACTGGAGATTATTTTTATTTTTATCTTCAGTACATA
Organism: Anseranas semipalmata; assembly: GCA_013399115.1. Classification (NCBI taxonomy): domain Eukaryota; kingdom Metazoa; phylum Chordata; class Aves; order Anseriformes; family Anseranatidae; genus Anseranas; species Anseranas semipalmata. The sequence goes on along the minus strand of VXAA01002789.1, from coordinate 223,594 downwards.
ATAATTCTAAATAGAAATGAATTTTTAAAATTAAAATAAAATCTTTCCAGAATTGGGTTGAATTTAGCAAGAGTTTTAGCCAAAAATTACAAAACATTAATGTGGGAATCATTTTTTAAATGTCAGTATATCTTCCTTTGACTTTTTTTAACTGAAATGTTTCATTTTGGAAATACCAAACTCCTTTGTTTTGTCATTTTCTACATTGAACCTTTTCACCCTTAATTTCAAAATAACTTTTTTCTTTTTTTTTTTTTAAAAATACCTCCTTATAAAATAAATGGTTGATCTTTTCGTAGTTTAAGTAACATGAAGACAATCAGCACTTCATTCTGAGAAAAAAAATAATAATAGTTTAGATCTACCTGGTGTGCCGCTTTACTGTTTTCCCTTTTTCCTTTTTTTCCCTTTTATTTTTTTCTCTATGGAAGGGAACAGTGGTGATGAAGGAAAAAATTATTTTTTTCCACACAGATTTTTGCTTCTGTTCTTGGGTGCATTAATTTCTCCATTTATACCTGCAATATATAGGTAAAGAGTGTGAGAGAAGAGCCTCTGGAAATCTCAAGGAGTGTAAGTTGACATAGCACTGCTGAGATTGCCAAGAAAAAAAATGATAGACAAAAGCCTAATTAAGGGTTTTTTATGGCTCCAGATGTTGATACGCCTCTTAGCACAGAAACAGGGATGACTGGAAGAGCTGTGAGGATCTTCACTCTTCACCTACACCCTTCCCTGGACCTCGGTCAGTGCAGATAACTGCTGACAGCTGAAGTAGTTCTCATTATGAAGCCAGCTCACCCTCATAATTTTCTCTTTCCGTCTCATTCATATGATAATGCCACATAAGAGAAACTGTGGGTTTAATTAGCTCTTGAGGTACCCAGGTAGTAATAACCACTCCTACTGCATCATCTCTCTGACGCTGAGTTTCCTGTTCCTCTGTTCCCATCACAGCTGACTGAAGAGTGGGCTACCTACTAATTGGGAGTGTCTCTCTTATTATGTTTTAACAATCACATGCCTCCTACTCCCACCTGACTCACTTTCAAAGGCAGCCTGCATCTACGACAGCACTCTGCTTCCGTGGGGCTGGACTCTGATATCAAAACTTCTCCACTGTTGTGAGTCAGAGAAAAGGAAGGGCTGGGAGAGGAAGGGACTGAATTGTTTCTCTTCACTTTTGCTTAAGGGACAAAGCTTCAAAGGAATAGCTGAAAGACACAATTACAGAAATGCATTAGTCATCTAGGGGTGTTTTGTTTAGATGTTTTGCTAGAAAGCATGAGCTTTTGAAGATGAAGTTACCTCTAGGAAGTGCTTCTTGCAATGCCTTCAATAGGAGAGCAACAAAACAGTCGCAAAGGCAGCCAAACCAGCCCAGGGCTGGGCTTGTATCACCTAACTTTAGATCTGCAAGTTTCTGCATCTCAGCAAGCCACACTGGGCTCCCAGTATTGGTAACCTCTGGAGCATAAGCCAGCAGAGCACAGGATGTTGGTTCATCACACTCAATGCAGGTGCAGAGTGGCGATTGTGCCCAGATCTCACTGGTCACATTGCCTTGTTCACCAGAGGCTGAGAAAGGAGCCTCCAGTGACTTTTTCAGGTGGAAATGCCTTCATCAGGAACACACACCCCGAATCAGTTGAACACACCCTTGGTTTCCTGAGGATATCTATCTCAGGTCTTAGCATAAACACGGATGGTCTAATATCAAGTCAGGGTTGAGAAGGTACGACCCATCTCCCACCTTCCTCTTTTATCTTTTCTTCAAGTCACGTATTTTACTGAAAGTTAACAGAATATTAAGAATTTTCCATCATGACAAATTAGGTTGAAATTGTCTGCTGGCTGTATAAGTTATTAAGGAAGAACACATGAATGGGGAAGAAAGAAAAAAATAGAATACGAGAAAGTAAACACACGTGCCAGGTGATCATGAATAGTTTAAGTTTAGTTGCCTTTAGGACTTCAGGCAAGAGCAGGCAAATAGAAGAAGACTTTTTCTAAAGTGTCTGATTGAAATATTTTAGCTTTTTTAGGGGGGAAAAATAAGAAAAAATATTTATTTCATATTCATGATATTAATTTTGCCTTAAATTTTTAATCATCCCTTGTCCTTCCCCTTGAAAAAAATGAATAAAAGTGAAAGCTGTAGCATTGCTAAAATGTAATAAAATCCACTTTCATTTCACTCTCCTTTTCTTGAATTTCCATTGTAAAAAGACAGGAGGCATGAAGTTAAAAAGTGAGAAAATCAACCTCTCCAAAATAAGTGAAAATGTACAGCTCTTTAAAAGTAAAATAAGCTGCAAACATCTTCATTACATTGCTAGTGGAAATGTTTTTCATAACAAAATGGAAAATGTCACTGAAATGAGTGTGATTTATCTAAATGTTTACATTCTGAAGCAACTCATTCTTTTCAATAATAAAAAAAAAAAGGTCTATTTCAGTGTTTTCTGTTAGCTAGAGTAATAATAAGACTAAACCCTCTTGAAATCCAAGAGTGGGAGTGGGACAGTCTGCTTCAGAGAAGATCTTGCATGCTGAAGGAGGAATTGAGAGGCATTCCTCAAATTATACCATCTGCAAAATGTGCTTGCTCGTTATACTTTGCTGACAAAATAAGGCTTGTTGTGAATCCAGAAGATAACATGATATAAAAAATTGCCCCCTTTTTTCTTTTTCTTGTGGAAGAAATGGAAGTGAGGGGAGCAGCCAAAACCGTCAGTGTGTTTTGTTAAATATAAAATAGAAATTTAAATCAAAGAACTTTGAGGGAAAAGGAACAAATCAGTATGGTTATGTCACCTCAATATTGTGTGATACCAAGTTCCTGAACCTGGACTTAAGCAAGCACATTTTCTCAGAGGACATTCTAGCTTGGGATAGTCTAGAAAAAAAAATATATATTTTTTAACCCTTTCAGTTTCTTATTGAGATAGCAGTAGAGATAAAGTGAAGAGAACAATATCATTCAGGTTACACAAGTAAGCACCATCTTACTGTAATTTAAAAAAGAATCCAAATTATGCAGTAAGAGAGACATTTAGTAGAGAGGTTCATTCAGCTGAGCAGATAGTTTGTCATTAAATAGATCACTAATAATGTGTTTTGGTTATCTACATTTTTGTAGCGCATCACCATTCTGCAAATCTATAGAGTGAGAAACAAGACTATTAAATCTCTGTAGTGATAGAGCTGGTTTAAGCCACTTGACACACAACAAGGCATTCCTCACTGAGAAGTGTGGGCGATCTTAACATGATACTGAGATGCTGTATTTCCGTCCTAATGAAAGCATCCATCTCCAGTTATCTGCTCCAGTCAAAGTGTTGAAAGGAGAAGCTCAATTTTGATTTTTCTTTTTTCCCATTCTAGGGAAAATCTGCTTTGCTCTGTTCTGCTTCAGCATTGCTATTCCAATGCTAAAGCTGGAAAAACAAAGAAAGAAAGAAAGAAACAAACAAAAAAAACAGTGGTCTTCATATCTGGTATTTGCAGTTGGTGACAGCTTACCCATCAGAGACTTTGGGGTAGAATATTTACGAGATGCACCAGTCTAGCAATCAGCACACAGCAGCACTATGCATTCATGACTGTCCCATTCTCCCTTCCCAGCACCTTGAACTATTGATCACATCATAGTTTTTCTGCATTCACCTTCACTTCCAGTAAGGAAAAACATGCTACTATCCCTTTGGTTACTAGACAGGGGGAGTTAGAGACATGAATATGCCTCCGCTTGGAGATGTAAGCCTAACATATTGCACACCCCGTGTCCTTGCTGCAGGATATCAGCTGCCTGTAGCTCAGCTTCAATGTGATAAGCAAGACAACTGAGCTCAGGATGGTTGCTGGGGTACTGTGCTAGATCTTGTGCTCAGTCTCACCTATGCCTGATCCATCCAAGCCAACTTGTTATTAGCAGGCCTGGGGCTTGAACTGGTATCACTGGAAGCCAGGGCTAACTGGGACATCCTTCCCCTGCAAAAGCTAAGCATAGGAAATGTTCAATTCGAGTGGCTGTCAGCTGAACACACACACAAAAATCTGCTGCTATCTGTGCTCTGCTTTTCTTCTTGGCAGACACAGGCATTAAGTTTCTGGAGTCTTCAGCTCAGACCCACACAGAATTGGAAATGAGGGAAAAAGGAAGATTTTTTTCTTTCTTTCTTCTCAGCTCTTAGATGTGTACAAGCTGCTAGAGGAACCTACTTCTTCAAAATGTAGAACCAGATTTGGAAGTCATGTGGCAACATGCTAGCTGGATCTGTAATTCATTCAGATAAATCCACCTTGGAATGGAAAACTAGGCACAAGTGAGGAAAAAGGCTCCAAATTTATACTGGTTCTTAGGAAATTTCAGGATGGTTGCCACTTTTCCCACTGACCATCAGTAGATAACCTTGGAAAAACCATGTGATAATGATGTATGTCTCCTGCTTATCATCATTAAAATAGGTTAACAATTCCTTTTTTTTTTTTTTTTTTTCCCACATTTGCAAGTGGTTGGACATACAGACAATCTTTGGTAATGTATATGAACATTGTTTAATGCCAGTTCACTCTTAATTTTCCTTGATGTTTTCTAGATGTTGTTTAATGTTATGATGTTCAGTGAACAGCATTGCACTGATTTTCAGTGCAGTTTTGACTCAACACAAAGGAATATGATGGTCCCCCTGATATCTATTAAGGGTTGTACTCACTCAAAACAAATTTTACGGTGGAAGAAATCAATAAAATTTGCAAATTCTGCTTCCTCGTCAGATGCAAGCAATGACTGGGCAAACACTATGGTTGCATATATGTGTACAAGAATTGTGTGAGCTTGTTTTCTGAGGAAACAAGGTTAGAAAAACATCTCTTGAAGTGTCACATAGCCTTCAGCCATCACCTTAGAACCTTAGGAGGCATGAATTTCATTGGAGAATAACTGAGATTCTTTAATACTTTCTAAAGTTCATTATTGGGGATTTTTTCACTGACCAACTTGTAGAAAGAGCTCTTCTATATACTAGTATTGATGGTCAAGATTAGGTATAAGCTTAAACTAAAAGAAGAAAAGAGTGAGTCAAAAGAAACCTGTTCTGAAAATTAAATATCCTATCATCTCTGTAAATGATATCCATTAAATCTCTGGCCAAGAGAGTGGGCAAAACAATAAAAATACCAATCTTAACATTCTGGGGGGCTCAGTGCAATCAGAAAATCCATCAGAGGAGCTGCTTTCTCATCTCCTGCTGTCTTTTTGCACATAAAAGCTCATATGTCTTCTGGCTGGTATTACATCATGCCCAGCATCCCTATGCCTGAAGATCAACAAATGAAACCTTGTAGTGTTCTCCTTTCTCTCTGGCTAACGCACTGCAGTTTTACTAATTGTTCTTGTTGGTTGGGTAGTAGGATGTTTTTTTTTAAGGTTTGTTGGACATGGCCTTTTAAATAATTATTTGCTGGGCTTTTAGAAAGAATTGTGTATTTGGTTGGTTTGTGTTTTGTTTTTCAGGATGCTGTATTTCCTTCTCACGTGACATTACTGCCTGTCTACAATTGCCTAACTTTCTCATGAGATATTTTTCAGGCAAATTTCTTAGGAAGGCTAGGACTAAGGGATAAAAAAATAGGAAAAAAAAGGAAAAAAAAAAAAAGAAAAAGATCAGAGCTTGACATGAATAAACATAACTCAGCACCTATACCAGTTGAGAAAAAAAAGCTACCAGTACGCCTGCTACCTCGATTGGTATGAAGAAGAAATATCACACTGTGGCTAAGGAAGCTCACAAAATGTTGCAAAGAGGTTGATTTCACTTGTGCTCTGGAGGTTGCCAACCCGGCTACTGCAGAAACACGTTGTTAGGTCAAAAGGGATGATCATCTGGTCCAAGGTGGGAATATTCAGTCCCCTGCCTGGCAATTATGCCTGTCTTGGAAGGACAGTACTCAAGTACTCGAGTATTCAAGTAAATAAGAAAGCAGCTTCCCCAGGCAAATTTCTGGCAATCCAGACAGAATGCAGTGCATTGCTCCTTTGTCTTTTTAACTGATTACATGTTGTTTTTCCTTACAAGGATGATTCTTTGCTGATACAGAGAGTAGACTGGAGAGTCTTTCTTTTCAGAAAGGAATGAGGAGGGAAATAAAATAATAAAATTAATTAATCCCCGGGCTCCTATTTTGTGCCAAGTTTTTGTTTTACTGCCAGACCAGGTAGGATGCAAACTGATGCCAGAGATAACTGTTTCTGCTTACCACTCTTTGAAACTAATATAGGATGCTGATAATGAGGACCATAAGTAGATGGTGCCGAGTATCTGTCATCTGTCTTCCTCCAAGGAAGAAGAGCAGATCGAGACACACCATGAACTTTATGTTAGAGTCTCCAAATGTCTGTAGCATGGCACAGACTTCTGTGGGGACTAACAGTCTGCTTGCTGATGTTGCATTGCCTCCACTTACTATGAACTCCAGCTACATAGGAAGATAATATGTTTTCTTTCTGTGCCTTATCTCACTTCCTCTCATTTCTGATGTGTTTGAGACCAGATTTAAAGAATCCTGGAGTCTGTCAAAGGACACCTGCCTCTGATGGATTCTCCCAGGGAAGTAACACTCAGACGATTGTGCTGACATTTGAGAGAAGAAACCACCTCTCAGCACCCTCCCTGGGGTGCTTCTGTTCCCACTTGAGCATTTCCAGGAGTGGATTGATTCAGAAATTGTGCTTTTAGGAAAGATTATCAGAAAGGAAGGAGCAATGCCTGTTACTGTAGACCCCAGCCATTTTGAGTAGAGAGACCCAGTATGCTTTGCCTGGAGAAGCAGAAGCAGAGTGAAAGATTATTTCTGGATATTGTTCTGCACCAGAGAGGATGCATCACTGTGTAGAAGTTAAAGAAGACTTGTTAGCTGTTTGGACTCACTTTCAGAAGATTATGTACCTCACCAGAGCATTACGGACTTTACTCAGACTGGCTTCAAAATCTCTACATTAATACTCTTTCACCATGTCTCTTGAACGATATCCTTCTGATGGGCATTGAAAAGGTTCTTGATACTGCCTGGGTATAGAACTTTGCATGGAGAAAAACAGCCAGTACAGCTATATTCAGGGAGTCCAGGAGGTAAGTTTAGCAATAGCTGTGTGATGGACTGTGTATTTTTGTGCACATTCCTAGCATTGAAAGGAAATTCTGTTGGCTGTTTGGCATTGCAAATATCGTCATCAGAGCCATCACCCTCATGTCCCCCTTTACAAGTAACTTACAGTTCTAGTCAGTGTATGTACCCTTTGGAAGCAAGCACAAGGGAAAGAGGTAGCTTAATGTGAAAGAGATTTTCCGGTGCCTGGGAAAACATCTTAAGCCTTACACCAGCCAAGCTCTATTTCTTGCCAGTACAATTTGTGTAACTTGAAGTCAAGTATCTATTCACTTGAGGTTCACCATGCACTTCAAATCTAATGATAAGGCACTCATTTACAACTACAATGAGTTGAATTGTTCTGCTGGCACAGGTCGCAAGCAAGATTTGACTTCACATCTTGGACAACATGGAGATAACATTGCTATTTGCTTTATAGTCTTACCTGGTATTTATTCAATTACATGGGGTAAAACTCTTCTTTTGACCATACTTGGAGCACCAGATGCTTTAACTATGCACTTCAATCTAGAAATAACATGTTAATTAATTAAATAATTTATTTATTTATTTATTTATTTATTTATTGTAGTCAGTGAAGAAACACGATGATTTTCATCAGAAATCCTATCTGGAACGAATAGAAAGCAAGCTAGTTAACTTGACATGTTGAGTTACAGTCACTGTGTAACTCATGTCTTGTGCAAGATCACTCTTCAAGAAGCTTAGATGGGACTTTCAAAAGACATTGGCAAGTCTCTGCCATAATTAGTCCAAGAAGTTTCCGCAGAAAACACTGAGCTCATCCAAAAGTGCCATATTGTCACAGTCAGATTTTGTTCCATTGACCTATCAGACTGCTGGAAATCTTCCAGCGAGCAAGATGGGAACAAGTTACTTCAGAATTAAGTACACTAACATGCACCCTGAAACCTAAACAGAAAACTCTCATTCCTGTCTTACTATAGCATTCTTACCAAGTCTTTCCATAGGGTACTGTCACTGTATGACAAACCACACAAAGGCAAAGAAGGAGTGAACTGGGTGCAACAAAATGGGTGACTGAAACTGAAAAAGCTTACAGTCTCAAGAATATTTCCCCTCAGCTCTTGAAAAACAGAGGAAAATATGTAGCAAACAAATAATCAGCTAGCAGTTAGTTAGCCAGAGTCTGTAAAGAAGGAAGATGAGGTCAGGAGACATAATCACAGATTGGATTATTATTAGGGAGACCAATGAGTTATGTCCCCATCTCTTTGATAGGATGCAAGTTAAGATTCCTTGTACTCTGTATCTGGCATTTGATGCACTAATGGAGTCTGAAAAGCCTTCAGTATGGTTCTTCTGATCAGGAACTGTCATTCAGCACCTATATCTTCTGTGGTGCTCTCAGTACAAAACTTGTGCTTTGTCATTCAGGTTTAACAAACATGTCCCATTGTTTTTGCATTGTGAGCTGTCATGATGTGGAACTGCTGCTGAGAAATTACAGGTTGCTGAGAATTTCCAGGTTTCAGCTCTAAAGGAGATACGGGTCTCAAAATAATGGCCGGCCTCAGGGCTCAGATCTATCCCTGGCACTTGGCTTTTGCACTAATGTCTTTCTTCATTCTTGCTTTCTTTAATATAAGTCAATTACTGAAAGAAAGGAAAAGGAAGGAAGGAAGGAATAACTGAAGGTGTTGTTTATGAAAAAAACATACCCAGTACTTTCAGACTGAAAGTCTGTGATACTGTATAGTGATCCATGGAAAAGANAAAGAAAGAAAGAAAGAAAGAAAGAAAGAAAGAAAGAAAGAAAGAAAGAAAGAAAGAAAGAAAGAAAGAAAGAAAGAAAAGAAAGAAAGAAAGAAAGAGAAAAATGTAAGACTGAATTCTCAGCCTTAATTTCCTACCTGTGTTCCCCAAAGAGTTGTCTGAAGACCTAATCTTCTCAGAGTGGACTAGATGCTTGCAAACAAATATTGGAAATTACATGAGTTTCTGAAATGTACTGCAGGCTTAGCAGTCATTCCTCAAGGCTACTGACCTGTGCACTGTAGGTATTGAAGGATAACTTTAATCTGGAGAATCTTTACAGGATCTACATATTTTCCTCAGGCTATCTTAGGTGACAATCCAGTAAGATTTAGTACTCCTATACTCCCATATAAATAACAGAACAAGAGAAGGAGATTCCAGGGGAAGTCTTTTCAAGCAAACATGGGTAACAGTACAATGACAGCACATTGCTGTAGCTGATCACATGATCATCATGATGCTAAAAAAATAAAGTGCAATGACGTAGTGAAAAGCTCTGGGACAAGATGACACTATTTCAGGCAATTTGTTTACGCTGAAAGAAACTATTGCATATAGGAAAAAAGTCCTGAATATAGATTTGACAAAGCTGCACAAAGGTTGAGCTCTCATCTTAACACCCCAAAGAGGCATTTTTCAGACAGTTTTATCCAAGCAATGCAATATCCTGCAAACATTTTTGTAATTTTGTGAAGTGGCACAGGATGAACCTGAGCAATGCCGTGCGTATATGGCTGAAAGGCAATGCCAACAATTTGCCTCCAATCCAACAGGATTTGACTTCCCAGGCTGTCTGGGGGTGAAGCTCCATTGCTCTCAAGGCCTACTTGACTCTTGCTTTGCTGGTGTAGTCACATATACAACACGGTCAAAAATTATTAGGATAAGGAGGCCCTTTCCTTTCTGAATGTCCTCGGAATGACTCATTTTGTTAGTGGATAGTTAAACACTTCAATTCACATGCTTGACTTGACTGTCTGTATGAATATAATTGCTTAATGTATGCGTGCACCTGTGTGAGTTCATATATAGAAAATCTGGAAGGATCATAGCATGAAATGTAATATAGACTAGGACTCAGGGGAAGGAAAGAAAACTGCCTGAAATTAAAAACATGGTTACTTGAATCATTTTCTATAAGACTACTTATGTTGTTAAGTTCTCATCCAATCAATACATTACTTGACTTAATTTTAAATTATATCTTTTTTTTTTCATATGTTGTTAAGTCTAATTAAAAGGAATTAGTCACAAGAATGACAAATTTTAAGCTAACTACAAAATTACTTCATGTGGCATTTATTCAGATAAGTCAAACATGGCAAGAGTTTTAACCAAACTGGCAAATTCAGCAAAAGCAATGCCTTGGCATCAAAATTCTTACTTAAAATTAAGTCATTTGTTATGAGGGGTATTCTTTTCTTTTCTCATATAACTTCTTTTTCTGTACTTTCTTTTTGTTAGGACTGGAGAATAAAGAAATTGTATAATAGTGAGTAATAAAATCTGTCATTCTTGTGAGTAATGCTTTGTAATTAGAAGAAATAAAAGTAAAGTAAGTACAATGGTGTGTGGTGTGCAGGGCTGGGGGTGTATTGTTGCATTCAAAGGTTTTTATACTAATAATGATGCTGAACTTTCTACGCTTGAAGGTTCTGCTTGAATTAGCATCAAAAGGTGCAGAGGTTTATCTGTACTTTCAGTTCCACATGCTGCCACTGCTATATAAATCTTTCACACAAAGATTGCTGGGATGAACCCAAATCTTTCTTCACTAAACTTACAAGCTGCAAGTATGAGAGCTTTGGGAAGAAAATTCTATCAGCTGCTAAAGCCCTGATTGTCTTTCCAAACCAGACGCTAGATGGCTGAATTCTCCTCTCAAAACCTCATGCATGCTAGGTCATGCTCTGCAACAGGCAACAGAGGGATCTACTATTTCCCTTGTCAGGACTGCCAATTCCCCAAACCTTGCTGCTCCTATTGTTCTTTTTTTTTTTTTTTTTTTTTTTTTTTTTTTTTTTTTTTTCTGCAGAAGCACATGGAAATGCTAACCCATTGGACTGGAGAGTTTTGTTTGAAGTATTTCAGGTCCCATGAACTTTGATCAAGCCTGGGTTTCAGTGGGCTGGTCAGCAGTCTGGCCTCAGAGCCACGAACGCTGATTTTCTGGCAGCACGCCGACCCTTTGCAGCATTTATCCAGAGCCAGGCATTTTAGCCATTGTACCCTCTCCAGCTCCAGAGCAGATGGCTCTGACGGGGCTGCCCCAGAGCTGGGGATTTTGGAAGATGGATGTTTCCCAGCCTGGGACAATCAGCTGGAGGATCTGCCCCAGAGCTGGGCATGCTGGGAGCCACCTGCAGCTGCTCGGTGAAATTAGCATTCTCATTAACTAGCATTTAACGGTCTTGTTAATTGCCAGCTAGTAATGAAATGCGCAAGAGTGTCAGATTTGCTGAGCAACTTCTGGCATCTGCGAACTTCTTGTTCCGTGGAAATGTGAATGGTTTTAGCTTTCTTGCTCATTTCAACAAAGAATGTCTTTTTCAAAAAGGCCAGCAAACCATAAATCCTGATTTCCACCTAATTCCCCTACCTATTCCTGTCTTAGACACTCCAGGGAATGTTGAGTCCACCATCTCCACTGTTAAATTACCCTGAAATATAATTACTGCCACTTTTTGGAAATTCTATCTTATTTCAGGGCTGAATTTAACTAACTTCAATTTGCAGTTATTTGATTCAGGAATACCTTCATCTTGCAAGCCTCAGAGCTACCAGCTTGCCCCCCTGATATCTCAGATATTCTGACTACCTGCAAAAAACTCTGCACAAAAAAAGTGCTTCTTACCCACTTTAATGGACTGATGTGATTTCACTCCATAATGTTCATATCATTAGCCCCTTTTTCAAAAACCTTAACTTTCACTATTTTAGCACTTCTCCCCAAGTGAGGGTGTGATGTTGTATTTTAGTAGCAGAGGCATGATTTCAATAAATACTAAATCAAATAAATAAATACATTTTGAAGATTTTCTTAGTGCTTTTACTGGAGGATTTCTCTAAGAAATCCTGGTACATCTATCTCCAGGATTTCTAAGACATACTCAGTTTCCTAATCGCTTCGGTTTCTGTTTCCGGAGGTAAAACCTGTTCATTTGGCTGTTTTCAGTGCACTTTGACCACTCAATGTGGTGTTTGATTACCTTTGTAACAGTAACTTGTCCTCTTTATTATTTATCCCGTTTTATTTATTCATGTGCTGCATGCCAGTTTTCACTAAAAAAACAAACAAACAAAAAATAATATTTTTGTGTCAGTGAAAAAGTACTAAATAATGTTGGCTCAAAGTCTGCTTTCAGGGAGATTGCAGCAAAAAGTTACAATTCACTGGAAATCCTTCCATCCCCATTAAAAATAACATTTTGATGATATTGAGACAGCTTTTAATTGATGTAGGTTGTGTCTTTTTGTTTCTTTATATGACAGCAACTTCAATCTGGAAGGCACGTGGTTTAGATCTAGTGAAATCAAAGTAGGTTATATCATCTTGACTTTCTTTATCAACCAGACTTGAAATCCTATCAAAAACATAACAGGTTTCTTTGATGAGACCTACTTTCCATGGAACAATGTCATCTGGTGCTGTAGTGATATTTTTAACTTTAAATTTTCTTTTTTTTGATGAACTTCTGAATTAACAATATTTTTTCTTGCTGAGAATCAGTCATTACAGTCCAGCATTTAACTCCTTTAAGGGTCTGCAAGTCCTCCAGTCCCTTGAAAGATCTCAATTTTTCCAAAATACGTTAAAATTAAAGTGATCCCAAAGCAGCTTCCAACACTCAGTAGATTTTTTTAAGTTAGAGTATCAGCTTATGTGTTGCAGAGGTTCTCAAATATTTCATTGCAACACCTGTGGCCTTAGTTGGTAGAAATGTTTATAGGTCAAGTTAGCTATATTGGAACATTTACAGTCACGACAGAGCACACAAATATGGGAGTACTGGCAGTGCTGTGGGTTGCACTGGGAATGTTGCAATGTTCACTCTGTACATGGCTGATGTATTTTGGCTGTATGCCCAGGGATTGTGAATGGTAGGAGAATTTTGCTGCATCCAGGTGTTATAGCCCTTCTTCTTACACATAGAGGAGTTTATGGCTACATTTTGTCGGACCAAATGTGCATCTGGGCAGTATTCTGTCTCAAACAGTGACCCACAAATCGTGCCTAGTAAAATGTAAAAGATAAAAATATGCTGTTATTTCCATCATATGTTCTCTAGAGATGGGTGGCCGAGGAAATGCTGCAGCCAGAATACCTAAGTGTGCTTTGCAAAATCAGAAGAGAGTGGTTATTTTCTGCTCCCATGTACCCATGATCCAGAAAGCAGAGCGAAGGTTAACTGCTATGCCCAATTCACCCCTGCTGCTTTGGCACGTGAAGAGAGATGCAATTTTCTTATTGGCATGTTGGAGACATGAATTCCTTAAGCTGTTTGCCCTTTCTGCAGCAGTACCTCCATTTGGTAAATAACCCGGGGATGGGAGCAATGAAAGTAGTGAGGCAAAGCAAAGTTATTATGAACCTGTTGAAATGTATGAAGGAACTAAAAGGTTAGATGGAAAAGAANGAAAAAGAAAGAAAGAAAAAAGTCCCAGGAGCACACTTCTTAGTGAGCGTCAGGTTAAATCAGTTAAAAATAAGCCATCATCTTAAGAGCTACCAGACATTGACACAAACAGAAAGTTAAAACAACGGCACCACCAATATTACAGGCAGCAGCTTTTGATGCTTTATTGCATCTGCAGTCCTGAAAATCTAGTTGAGTCTGTGCTTTGGCAGTGACTTCTCTGTTAGACATTTAATATTTTACTTCATTTAGTATTTTATTTAGTATTTTAGATCTTGGTGCTGTCTGTTCTAACTATACTGGGGTATGCTGGCTTGGAGAGATTTCCACAAGACTGTTGGTGGCAGATTGGAGGTCTGAGAACGTCAGTTTAACACCTATCGTCTTCTGGGAACCATCCACACTGTTTGCACACAAGCAAATACAGATTTAATCCAAGCTCTGAAAAGATAGAGCTGAATTGTAGGTTTCAGGAGTGTTGTAGGTACATGACACTCCATATGAACCCTGTTTTTACACTCTTCCCTATGTGTCCATTATGGGCCTCTGCCGTGACATTTTCTCCTCCAGTGACATCACTTTTTTTCTGTGGTGACAAATTCCCAGTCTTCAGCAAAAGTTTCTCCTAGGTATACATGCGTACACAGAAGCAGATATAAATCAGATTTAACCTCAAGCTTTTAAATTAAATCCTTTCTTAGCTCCTTCAGTATTTGGCCAAGGGCTGAACTTGATTTGTTTTACTTTGCTTGCTCAGGAACAGAGAGCTTGGTATGCTCCAATACCTTGTGTTCCAATGCCCTATGCTCCGATACCTAGCCTTAGAGAGTTTTGACTGTTTAAGTGAACTCTTGCTCAAGTTTTGGAACAAGATTTGACACCCTCAGGTATAGAGGGCCCATGGCACCCTTGGTCCCAAGGTTCTTCTCATTGAATGTAGAAATATTGAACGCTGGAGTGGGAAGAACAGAACAGGTGTGTTAATTTCCAGACCTATAATGCCATAGCTCAGGCAGCATGCTTGACCTAGGTCTCCAGGCTGGTTACATTTGCTAACTAAAAATGGTTTCAGGTGGATAAAGAGTAGCTTATACACTTACTAGCGCAGAAGAATAGGTACTTCTTTTTGAATGTGGTAGGTACCACAACAAGCCACAAGTTTATCCTGCAGCAAGAAAGATGTTTGGGAAAAAGCTTTCTAATGCTAAGGCTCATGAAGCACTGAAATAGATTGTCCAGGAATTGTAGTCTCCACCACCAAATGCCTTTGAGGTCAGGTTAGACTGATGTCTTCCAGAAATGAGGAAGGCCGTGTAGATAAGCAAGAAGAGACAAATACCTTCACAATGTTTGGCTCTCAGTTTTAGGTTATTTTCAGATGAAAACCTCGCTGCAAAAGAAAGTTATATCTCACTTGTTATTTGCTGGAGCTGAACAAAGAGACCAGACCACTATCTAATAAAATCTTCAAGGTTAAGTCAAGAGAGCCAGGCACCACTGAGAACAAAATTATTTTGACTTTTCCATCATTTCTCAGTGCATTATTGGCACAAATTTGATTTTCTGATCTTCAGTGTGGAAGAGAAGTTACCCTGCTGGCCATAAAATCCTCCTACCTAAGTGGGGGGAAGAGACAAGGCTCCCCCCCACCCCGAAACTGATCTCATTCTCATAAAGAGCAAACAACCCCATCCAGGCAGCCCTCAGGAATCTACTTTCCATTAATGAAGTGCATACCTATTCTTAGCTATACTCATATACATGTTAATATGCAAACAAAGCCCTTCCCATCTCCTCAGATGAGATTCTGACATTACCTAGTTTGCCTGTGAAATGTGGATATGGTTTTCTCCCTTGCGTGGTGCATGAATAGTATGTGCTCTACTTAGAAGGGAAGCAGAAATAGAGGTGTGTGTGCGCGTGCCTGTAAATCTGCTTTTAGAAGGCAGAAATCCTAGTTCCTTAAGCACCTCCAAGTCCACTCCATAAATCTCTGCTGGGACTTCTATCTTTGCAGAGCACAACTTTCAAAATTATGCACATATTGAGCAACTTGCTGAAAAAGTGGGGCAACCCAGTGTTATTTTAAAATGTCTTCTCCATACCTTACTGACTTGCTATCATATTTTCTGCAGCTTTAACATCATGCTTGCTGACCAAACAATTTATTAAGGACTGTGTGGAGAATACTGAAATGAACTGCTAACCACTCTGAATATTGATGTTTGAGGGAGTAGTAGGCTTCCAAATAGTTTTTTGAAGTGGCAAACTTTATCAGAATGTGTATAAAGGTAGCAGGAACTGCATTCAGATCCTGCATCTTCATTTGTGATAAGCATATTTCACAATACAGGTATTAACCCTGTTAATAAGAAAGCTGTATGGAAAACTGATTTATTTATTTTCTTTTCCTTCAGGTTCACAGCATTTCTAGGAAAGGAAGAAGCCCCACAGCAAATTTTGCATTGAGTCTGATCAAACATTTTTTTTCCTCTGCTAAACTGAAAAGTAGATAATGCTTTCATTCAAAGAGAATGTTTCACTTCAGTGCTTGGTTTTTGATTTTTGTTAAAAAAAAAATACTTGTGATTGAACAAATGTCATTTCCAATTAGAAATTCAAAAGATTTTATTTTGAAATTAGATGCTTCATCTCCCACAGATTTTATGCTCTCCACTAAGTTTTTTGTTTGGCTGTCTGAGACCTGATAATTTGGTGAAATTAATAAAAACCCAGAAAGGATTTTGAATTTACAAAATAGGTATTTTTCATCTGTTCTTAGCCTAAGAAATCAAGCCTAGCAGATTTTTTTTTTTCTTTTTCTTATGTATTATCTGAATTCAATAGGAAGAGTGTCCCTGGGCTGGACCCTTACCCTAATTGCTCTTCAGAGCTATGACCCCCACATCAATCTGTCTGGCATATAGTACTGGGGCTTTAAGGGCTACTACGTTATCAATATAAAAAAAAAATCACTATTAATTTCAATTAAAATATGCCTTAGTTTAATTTCTTACACTGTTAAATTGAGTTGAGGGATGAAAATCTGCACTCGATGCTCTACCTTTGGTAAGGTCTAGTAGCTCTCTGATGCCTATATAAGAAACTTGCTGCAACATCTTCCTCTGGTCATTTCTCTGCTGAGTTTTTATTATTTATTTATTTATGAATTTGGGGAAGTGTGAATGGACACTCGGTCACTGCTCTACAAGCAACGAGGCGAGGAGATGAAGAAGGAAGACAGGACTGTAATTAGCACACACACGATGTCCCAAGGACCACATATGATCATACACTATACCAGAGGTATGACGTGACTCATGAAGGTATCACAGAATCGCAGAAACACAGAATCACAGAACGTTAGGGATTGGAAGGGACCTTGAAAGATCATCTAGTCCAATCCCCCTGCTGGAGCAAGAACACCTAGATCAGGTCACACAGGAACGCATCCAGGCGGGTTTTGAATGTCTCCAGAGAAGGAGACTCCACAACCTCTCCGGGTAGCCTGTTCCAGTGCTCCGTCACCCTCACTGTGAAGAAGTTTCTTCTCATATTTAAGTGGAACCTCCTATGTTCCAGCTTGCACCCATTACCCTTTGTCTTATCATTGGATGTCACTGAGAAGAGCCTGGCTCCATCCTTCTGACACTCCCTCCTTACATATTTATAAACATTAATGAGGTCACCCCTCAGCCTCCTCTTCTCCAAGCTAAAGAGACCCATCTCCCTCAGCCTCTCCTCGTAAGGGAGATGCTCCACTCCCTTAATCATCTTTGTGGCTCTGCACTGGACTCTCTCAAGCAGTTCCCTGTCCCTCTTGAACTGAGGGGCCCAGAACTGGACACAGTACTCCAGGCGAGGCCTGACCAGGGCAGAGTAGAGGGGGAGGATCACCTCCCTTGACCTGCTGGCCACGCTCCTTTTAATGCACCCCAGGATCCCATTGGCCTTCTTGGCCACCAGGGCGCATTCCTGGCTCATGGCCAACCTGTCGCCCACCAGGACCCCCAGGTCCTTCTCCGCAGAGCTCCTCTCCAGCAGGTCAAATCTCCGATTAAGATTTAAACCAGGTGGCTCAGCTCACACTAGCAGGTAGGCAACTTTGGTGTGAACTGCAGCATTAAGACCATGAACAAACACGCATTTCAATAAATTCTACTCCAATTTACTGAAGCTAAAATCTGCAGCTTAAAGCTAGCTTTTGCAGCTACTTGCCCTTCATACATTGCCTTTCTAGTTAAAAATGTCCTTAGCCTTATCCATGTCAAATGAGCTAATGCCAAAGAAGGGTCATTTGGAGTTTCTTATAAATGCAAATTGCTTTCCATTCCAGCTTTAATAAAGATCCTGTCATCTGAATTAACAGCTGATTGCATTAAACAGAATGGACTTAAATCCACTGCCCCTTAGCTGAACCATCCCTACAAATGAAAAGGACATAACAAGTTGAAGAAAGACCCTTTGGATTGCCTTGCTGAAACTCTGGGAGCTCTTCTTTTCTGTACCCCAGAAGGAATCTGTCCCCAAAAGAAATAATGACTATTGCTATTTCTGGTTAGTTTTGTAGTGCCTCTTCTGGACAAAGAGGAATGCTCCAGAAACCAAACTGTCCCCAGTGACTTTCGTGTCTTGAAATGTGTCTAGACTTTTACCAGCAAGCTTACAGTACCAGACTCCTGTCCTGTAACAGGGAAGGCAGTCATTAACTACACCTACAGCCACCTGCTGTCACCTGCCTGGCAGGAGCTGTGCACACTAAGCAATCTAGGTGGAGGTGTCTGCAGATCACTAACACCAAGGGAGAGAGATATAACAAAAACCACTCTGCAGTGGGGAGGAATTTATTGCCCACGTGAAGCCATTCAGCAACATTGTGTTTATCCTGTGCTGATCACCCGGAGTATCTTCAGTCAGCAGAGGGAAGTGGCTCAAAAGGATGACTAACACAGTTCTAGTACTGGCGTCAGAGCTGACCAGCATTTTCACATTCTAGGTGCTAGCCATAGAATCACAGAATCATAGAATATCCCAAGTTGGAAGGGACCCACAAGGATCATTGAGTCCAACTCTTGGGTCCGCACAAGACTACCCAAAAATCAGACCATATGTCTGACTAGTTAAAGCACCCATGGGACCTTTTTTTGTTCAAAATGGAGGAGCTGGTAGGTTTTTAGCATTTCCACAAACACTTGGACTTGGACACAGAAATCATTAACTAGAACTCATCCACCTTGGATGGACTAAGGAATACCCTGAGCTTACTTTCCCTGTGCCTGATGATTCCCACCAACTAGATACTTGGATAGTCCTTGGGATAGGACCTGGAGCTTAATATGGACTCACTAGTCCTAATGGGGAAAATAAAAAACAACAACCAAAAGAAAAACAACCAACCAACCCAACAAAAAAAAATTAGGAGAGGGCAGAAGATGAATGAGGCAGGCAGATGGGGGAAACCTAGCACCAAAGGCAAAAAGTGTGGTTTGAGCTGTGATCAGCCAAGTTATTACTCCTTTTTCTATTATTATTTTTATTTTTATGAGTATTATGACAAATCCTGAAAGCTTCTCACTCAGTAATGAACCCTTGTTTTCAAGGATTTCATTGCTGTGTGTGCAGTAGTTCTCTATCTGGGCTTGACTGACTGTGGCAGATAAGAGAAACAAAGCTGCAAAGGTGCAGATGGTCACATGAGACATTTGCATATCTTTGGTTTAATAGCCAAGCTATCAAACAGATAATAATGATGGGAAATTGCAGACATTACCCTCTGGTC
The DNA here is from genome assembly GCA_013399115.1 of Anseranas semipalmata. Lineage (NCBI taxonomy): Eukaryota > Metazoa > Chordata > Aves > Anseriformes > Anseranatidae > Anseranas > Anseranas semipalmata. The sequence continues at coordinate 204,226 of VXAA01002789.1, read as the reverse complement.
AAGAGCTTTAAGCGCTTTGGACTTGGCAGGGACATGACATCCAGCTGGAACTTCTCAGTCTGAGCAGGTTTTTACCCACCTCAGTCCTGCCTTGGTTTGCATCCAGCCTGAATAGCAAAATGGTCTGTCCCTCTCTGAAAGAAATGCAGGGGCACTTTTCTGTCTTTAGGGAGGACCATGGCTGATCTGCCATCAGGACTCTTCATATACTCTCAGACAGGAGCAAAGCAGACTGCAGGACCCTCACTGATGGAAATCCTGTAACTGTGAGACTCACTGCTGCTGGCTGAGCAGGCAGCTGGCACCTTCTCAGATGTGCTTTTGCCTGTCTGCAATGCAATGTGAGATCCAGAATGGCCTGTGTTCCTGGAAAGTAACTTAAATAGAGATGCTTGGGTTGGAATCCACCTCATTTCACCTTAGAGGACTCCGTCTGAGTTCGTCACATTCAGTCCCCTTTATAATCAGAGGAGAGACGTTTTTAGGGTGTGATTCTTCTGACCTACGTTAGCCACCAGTTGCAGGAGGAGATAATCTCAACTTTGTGGCATTGCTCCTCCTCATCTGTGCAGTGAGCTGAGAGTGACTAACAGACAGAGGAACCCACCTTGGACAAGAACAGAGATGAGATTGCTCTGCACACAGTTATCCCAGAACTGGGGAGGTGGCAGAGTATGGTCCAGAGTTAATCGAGGGCTGCACCTGACCTAGATTGGTCAAGGATACTGTCATCTTATGGCTATTTGGTGACTTAGGAGAGCTAAAGTCTTCATGAGCGCTGACCCAGAGGCCAGCTAATGCACCATGTCCTGACTCTACAACGTTGTGTTGTACTTGTTGCACTTACCAACACAGGTCTCCAGATCTGAACATCTTCTACAAGTGCTCTATTTCACCACAGTGCTATAACCAAAATCCACCTGTAAACTTCCTGTTGCACTGGTGCTTGCATCAGTGAAAGCATTTATCTATGGAGAAGATCTTCCCGATAATGATTCAGGCTGTTGGCATGCTGGGAATCATCCTCAAATCCGGGCTCTGCAATGCTCTTGCTTCAGAGTAAGCTGAAAAAAACCTCTAGGTGAGGACTGTAAGGTATCCTCACTCCATTTCCTTGCACGGCTATACATTTTACAGACTCCTCTCTTGTTTCTTGTCCTAGCCCACTGCATGTAATTAGGCAACCCCAGTGCTAACAGTGTCTGCTAGACTTGCCGAAGATTCAGAGGGAAACACTTGTCAGTCACCCACCAGGAAGGTTGCCCTTGCTAAGTGAAGCAATGTGCCATGACCTATATCATATGTACCAACCTACACTGTATGTGGGTTGCATCTTCTCCTGGGGGAAGCCCAGCAGCTGCGTGTGGGTATTATTCGAATTAGTTTTCACGTTGTCAGTGTGACTGCGATACGGAGACATTCTGGCATGTCCTGCATGACAGCATTCTGCCAACAAAAGAAACTCCCCCTGCTACTGGGAAAATATCATTTATTTGCAAATCTGTCCAAAGCCTTACATATATTTGTGCTGTTCCATGAAAAGAGTCATTTTTTATTTTAGAAATATATATCTGCCTCTAAGCGTGTGTATCTATATCTCTCTCTGCATACAATACTTGGCTGGCATTTTTCAAACTCAGCAACTTAAGCAACAGAAGGGTTGTTTTTTTTTTTTTTTTTAATCCTTATGTGTCATTAGCTAACAGCCTGTATGCTTCCATCTTAGGGAGGAAAAAGCTTGCAGCTGAAACCCCAGTCCCTTTCTCACAGGCTGAGTCAGCGGGAGATGGTTATTTTTGTGTTGCTGGAAGGCAAGGGGTAAGAGAGAGTGGACTTACACTGCCCACACCACCCAGAAGGAATGGGTCATGGAACCACAGAATCACGGAACAGCTGAGGTTGGAAGGGACCTCTGGGTCCATCTGGTCCAGCCCCTGCTCAAGCAGGGCCACCTACAGCAGGGTGCCCAGGACCATGTCCAGGTGGCTTTTGAAAATCTCCAAGGAGGAGACTCTACAGCCTCTCCAAGCAACCTGTGCCAGTGCTCCTTCACCTGCACAGCACAGAAGTGCTTCCTGATGTTTAGATGAAACTTCCTGTGCTTCAGTTTGTGCCCATTGCCTCTTGTCCTGGCACAGGGCACCACTGGGAAGAGGCTGGCTCCATCTTCTTTGCACCTTTCTTTCAGATGTTTATAGACATTGACAGGATCCTCCTGAGCCTCCTCTTCTCCAGGTTGAGCAGCCCCAGTTCTCTCAGCCTCTCCTCATGGCAGAGGTGTTCCAGGCCCTTCATCATCTTTGCGGCTCTTCATTGGACTCTCTCCAGTATGTCCAGGTCTCTCTTGTACCGGGGCCCATCAGCACCACATGTGCAGTAATGTCCTGGAACGAGCCAACTGCCTCTTTCTAAAATCAGTGAGGAGAGAGAGCAGCTGTTAACTGGATATTTTGTTCTAAGCTACTTTTGTTTTTCTCCCAAAGAAAGTAATTGTGCACACTGACTCTGAGGCAGATATTTTCAGGGGGGGTTTGCCTCATGATTTTCTGTCCTATGACAACCCCATTAATTAAAGCAAGTCTGCCATAAACAGTAATGAGAGACCTTGTTGTTACCCAGGGCCCTTGGAATAACTGGGGTTTGGTTACACCCAGAGTATTCAGATCATCCCTGCAGACAAACCCTGTCCCCACACTGCAGAAGAGAGCAAAGGGACGTCTGCTTCCCATCTGGGTTTCTGTCTGTCTTAAAAATGTCTGACTGAATGGTGAATGCTACCCAAATTCCGCAACACCCTCCCAAGATATGGTGGGTCATACCCAGAGTTGTGGGAATAACACTTTGACGGGGATGCGGCCTGGAATCCCAAACAAAGTTGTTCAGGGTTTGTGGGTTTCATGCTTAAGCTTCACCATCGAGGGGAGACACGGGCTGTTGTTGTCCTTGTGACCTGTTAAGTTTTTGTCTGTCAGTGTCCTAATGGACACAACAGCTACCTCCTGCCGCTCACTTTCTCTTGCATTAGGATGGTGGGAAAATTAGAGGCTTTCTACATCCTGGAGAGATGTTAAAATAAAAAAAAATAAAACCAGCTAAAAGCAACCAGGCTGTACATTTGCAGGCAATACTCTGTGATTAGATGGGAGACCTGTTACTTAAGACTGCAAGAACAGAGTGAAATACAGCAGCAAATGCAGCTACTGCCACAGCGAGGGGCAGAGGAGGAAGACTCAGCAAGCAGACTGCTTGCTTGCTTTCAAAACTTTTCAACAGCAACCACTCCCCAGCCAAACCCCTGGTTGTTGCTGGATTATCAGTGGTAACATGTCTGGAATAACTTTACAGCCCATTAAACACACAGCTTTGCAGCTAGTCTGACTCTGGGGAAGTGGTCATTCTTCCCTGTGTCCTGTCCTGTTAGCCATCAGTAGGACCTTTACTGGGGTTATAACAGAGGTTCACCCTTCAATCTAGGGCAAAACACTCCAGCTAACAGACAAGTAGGTTGTGGCAACCCTCAGCTCAAGCATTTTCTTTTCTTTTCTTCTTTTCTTTTCTTTTCTTTTCTTTTCTTTTCTTTTCTTTTCTTTTCTTTTCTTTTCTTTTCTTTTCTTTTCTTTTCTTTTCTTT